>RPOG01005313.1:14769-33685 GCA_008086565.1 Thalassoma bifasciatum | reverse complement strand
GCTGTACTTAAGTTTCCTGACCCAATGCTTTCTGGGATTTGTAGTAAACTTCTGTCCTGGATTATCTCTTCTGTTTTTCTGTGATTGTGACTGTGTCTGAGGCTCTCGTTGACTGATTCCTCGTGATCATTGACAGGACTGAATCGACATGTTTCAAGTCTGTGGACGTGTGTTTCTGGTCTGAACGACACGGTCATCCATCACGGAGGAGTCATGGACATATTCCGAAAGAACCAGGACGACGTCTACACCAGGATGAAGACTCTGAACTCCAGTCTGAACCAAGTCCTTAAAGACCTGCAGGGCTTCTCTGAGCAGGACTTCACAGGTGAGTTTCTCCTCAATGACTCTGTCTCTCTGCGGTGGTGTAACACAGCCGCCTCAAGAGGAAAAGCATGAAGATTTCTCAGGTTGTCTGAGGTTTAAACTTAAAGCTTCAACTTCTGGATTTGACGAAATGTAAGGATGAACCATAGATGAAGAAGGTTGGACGGTGTGTTGACGAAGTATTGTTTGTTTTGTAGGCACCACGCTGCTCAACAGAGGTTTGACAGAGCTCTTTTTGTTAACACACTAACTGAAGTCAGTTCATGAGAGAGAAATCCCTCCACTCCATGAGCGCCACGTCTCTTATGTTACATGTTAACCACAGTGTGATGTCTGTCAATGCATCTAACAGAAACAGTTACAGTAACAATGACTCTTAACACAAATAACACCAACAAGAATCAACATCTGGTAAAAAGAACATCTCAAACCCATTGCACCTTTACCGTTCAAACCACAAATGACACTAAGTCCCTGACCCACGAAAAGTTGCTTGTATAAAAACCATAGACTGTATAAAACATGGACGTTGTCTCCGTGACGTCACCCGTCTGTTACTGCAGCTCTGTTTTGAGGCTAAACGGCGGGCGCGGCCAGATTGGAAATGGGACGAGTGACGAGTGCCCAAACTCACAGCTATTGGGCGCCAGTCAGTCACGTGATCTGAGCTGTGGCTCTGATTGGGCAAGCTCTCGATCCTAATATCTTCCAAACTGCCGAGTTAGAAAAAAATTCACCCCCCTCACAGTGTGTGCCGTAAGCGAAATTAGAGCTCCAGACGGGAGACAGAGTTTGTACCAGGCTTTAAATACGCTAATTTCAGCTCTGAAAACTGCCTTTTCCCCGTCCACTTGTACAGGACTTCCAGCCTCAAACGGTCACCGGAGGAACAGCAGCTTTTTAGCGTGTTGTCTCATTTTTTCAGACCGGAGGTTGCCGCTTGTTAAAATCATGTGAAAGCTTAATAGTGTGCAAAAAGGTGATGTCGTAACCGGGTGCACCGAAGATTGGGTCTAACAAATGAGCAAAACAGCATCCATTTAGCGCGTCTGCTTTCATGAATGTGCAGAATTTATGCAGATTATCAGAACGTGCAGAATTTTGGGAGGAAGAGATGAAAATGTGATAATTTAGCACCTGTAACTTGATTTATCAAACCTGAAACTGATTGCTGTCAGTGTTTTGTGTCTCTATGTAGCACGTTTCAAAGGCAACATGAACACACACGTCCTTGACTTAAGCAGCTTAATTGATCCAACAAGGGCAATTCACCAACAAAATCGACAGCAACACCAACACTGAAACCAGTTTGACTTATTCGTGTGTATTATTTATAATATTCTGTTGCATTCTTGTTTTGTTTTCATCATCTGTCTTGCCTCATTTTGTCTTTTCGTCCCTTAAAGCTTCGTTCAGTTCCCTTTCATTGTCATTTGACGGATTGATTTTCTGAGATAAAACACCCTTCACCTACGTCTGTCTGTACGTTTCATTTAGTGTAACTGGTTTCTATAGACTGTATCTGAGGATTTTATTGTTCTTCTTGTGTCTTATATTTTTTATCATCTTATAGGTCTGCCTGGACCTCCAGGGCCCCCTGGAGAGAGAGGCTTCAACGGGCTGCCGGGTCCAAAAGGCCCCGTTGGACCTCGTGGGCAACCAGGTGAAAGTGGAGTACGAGGATTACCTGGTACAGTAGAAACTTAATGTTTTAAAATAACTTGATATTCAGGATTTAAGGTTACAGATTTAAGGTTCAGTAATGTACCGTTGTTTCCCTTAAAGTCCGTCAGAAGTTGTCGGTAAGCGGTGCAATTATTTTAGTGTTCAAACTATCGTTAAAATGGCGCTTTTCAGATTTGGCCACACCAAAATCACAAACAGTGATTGGATATAGAGACAAATGTGGAGCATCTACTTTATACATTTATACTTGTAGTTAAAGTTGTGTATAAATGGGAGTTTTAATGTGTGAAAAAACAAGTGGCAAACTCTCAAAATGTGTAGGTGTTAAAACCTGCAGTTCCTTGAGTGTCCACTTGAGGCTGGGCGCAGAAACACTGTGGAAAAACCTGTGGAATCCCAAAAAATAAGAATAAAAACTTGGCTATGTTGAGATTTTTTTTTTTTTCCTACCATAGGAAGTCAAACTCTTGAGTTAAGAAGTCAAAATTTTTAGATATAGAGTCAAAATTTTGAGTTAATTAGGTCAATATAATGGCAGTGAGATATAATAAATTCAAAAATTTTGAGAAAAAAAAGTCAAAATTTTGAGATAGAAACTTGATATTCTGAGATAAAAATTTGATTTTGTATCTCAAAATTTCCACTTGGTATTGGAAAAAAAAACCCTCAACAAAGCCATATTTTTATTTCTTGTTTTTTTATCCCCATAAATAGGCTTCCATACAAACCACCTACACACCCATATAGAAAAGCTGATTTTTATCAAGGCAAGGCCCCTTTTAAGTTATCATACTTACAGGTTTTGCCCATATAAGGGCATGTATGTATTATAGCTGTCTGCAAAGAGGCTGAAGCCCCGCCTCCTTACTTCACCCATACATACACAAATTTAGGCTGAGTCCATATTTCCAATACGGCAGCTGTAAACGATTGTTGTCAAAACTTCAGAAACGAAAAAGTGACGTCATGGAGACTACACGTATGTTTACAGAGTCTGCAAACATACTTGATGTAACCCCTTCAAAAGTTAGTGTGCCACTTAGGCCAAACCAGTGAGAGGATCCAAATTATGCAAATTAAAATGGACTAAAATACAGTTTTGACAATGTTGTTAGTGAAAGTGGAGTCATTCACAGATTTCTGAATGCTCGATTCGATATGTATTTTCAACCTTTTCTAACTTTCTTCCATTCTTTTACCCAACAGGTCCCAAAGGTGAAACAGGTATGTCATTTCTATCTTCAAAAATAAAATGTCATACACAGAGGAAGCTCAAACAGGTGTTGACAAATCAGTGAGCCACAAGATAATCACTACTTCCATAGCCTACACTACCAAAAAAAAAGAAATTAAAGCAAATTTATGTCTGAAATTTACTACAAAATTGTCTTCTTAGACTTAATATGAGCCACATTGACCTGACTGGTCACAAAGAATGTCTTAGTTATTTTCAGCACCGAGGAGCTAAAATCCGAGTTGTTGATCAGATATCATGCTCCCTTGATGATACTGTATTAATGTGTGTTCTTGCTTGTGTGTGTTTTCAGGCGTCCCCGGTGCTGACGCTCACATTCCCAGACTGTCGTTCTCTGCCGCTCTCACTTTCCCCATGGAGAGATCAGGGACGATCATCTTTGATAAAGTCTTTGTGAATGAGGGAGACTTCTACGACCCCAGAACAGGTGAGTATGAGGGCAGGTGGTGCCCTGGTGCAATGACAATGAAAGGGCAACTGCAAAGTTGACGATTTTTTCACCATCATGCATATAAAACTTTAATTTTGCCTTTCATATTCTACTGTTTGATTCCATTCTTTGATGAATTAGACTCACAGTTTTATCCTTTTGGATGTTAAGAGTCGACCTGAGCTCTAACTCTAACTCTGACTCTGTCACCTTCAGGTATTTTCACCGCCCCCGTCGACGGACACTACTTCTTCAGCGCCATCCTCACGGGTCACAGGAACGAGAAGATCGAGGCGGTCTTGTCCAAATCCAACTACGGCATGGCGCGCGTGGACTCTGGAGGCTACCAGCCCGAAGGACTGGAAAACAACCCCGTAGCCGAGGCTAAAACCACTCCCGGATCTCTGGCCGTCTTCAACATCATCCTGCCGCTGCAGACGCGCGACACGGTCTGCATCGACCTGGTGATGGGCAAACTGGCTCACTCTGTGGAGCCCCTCACCATCTTCAACGGCATGCTGCTGTACGAAGACATATGAAGAGTTTGTACGGGGGAGAACCTGAAGGTTTAAGATTCACGACAAACCCACAGGAGGCTGCACCTGAAGTGTGATGTCACTTCCTCTTTTCAGAGTGTTTCTATGTCGATGACAGAGTATAAAAAACAAACAAAGACTTTATGTTCTCTGCAGATTTTGTGCTATTATTATTTGAAAAAGTGAATGTGTCACTTTAAAAAAGGACATGAGGAGTGGTTCTGACCTTCTGACTGATTTAACCAATCAGCTGATGAGATGTGGTCACATGACCTGATGTCAGAGCAGCTCCACGAGGACGGACACGACCTCTATTTTTGGTAAACCTGCTTTGCACTGCTGCTTGAAACAGACTCACAGGACCTTTTGTGTTGAACAGTCGCAGCGTCAACAGCAGACATCGACACTAGCGCCCCCTACAGGCCACAAAGAGCATTACAGCTTTAACCTGAAGTTTTGCTTCTTTGTGCTCTCTAATACGGTAAAACTTTTTCCGTTTTGGACGATCCTGCAGGAATACTGAGACATCATTAAAACAAAGGAAGCAGATGTGGACATTTTCTGCTCATCTGACTTGTAAATGTAAAGAAATTGTTTCCTATCAGATGTTTCATTCACACAGTGCAAGATATCTGACATATTTTTACGAGGGCTTTACTAACTGCATGTTCTGCAAGTCACAAATGTCAACCACTATCTTTAAAGTCAGATACTTTAAAATCTACCAGTCAGGATGCATGAACGAATCATTTACGATGGCTCAGAAATGATGCACTTAGACTGTAACATCGAGATGAAACATCAACAACAAAATCAATTAAGTCTTTAAAAATGACCACACATGGACATTGTAGAAATGAAGTAGAATCATCACCAGCCCAGTGTGTCCAGATGAGGCTCTTAATTTGAATAAAATGGCCAAATTGTTGAGAAACAGTGCCCTGTTTGGGGACAAAATGTGTGCTAAAGCACAAACTTGGGAGCCAAAACACACCTTAAGTGACTTCATGGGAGTCAAAATGCATGATAAAGTGCCTTCATGGCTTGGTGACCCACACTTTTCTGTCTCTTTGGATGGTTGAAACATGATAAACTGCCCACCCAAGGAGCCAAAGCATGTGCCCTTTTTATTTTCTTTCACCCCTGCCCTTCAAAATTCAATGCACGCCACTCTAAACAACAAATGCCATGCACAGGTATGTCAGACGTTTTGTCTTTGTCATCAGTATGGAAAATCAGAGTTTTCAAAATCTACCCTTAGGAGATGACTGACGTAAACGTTGCACCACATGGGATTTAAAAATCAGGTCTGAATCTGCCACCATTGAAGGAGTGTGCTTAGTGAACAAACTGCCTGACAACCCTGATAAAAAAGTGACTCTTTTAGAGACCTATTCAGGTAAAAAATGTCCTTAAATCAGACATCTATGGACTATCTGACTGGTTGGTCTCAGCAGGTAACTGCAATAAGTGACGGCGTGACTCTAAAAACGTCGAAAACCAAACGAAGCTTTTAACTCTGAAGCTTTATGAAAGCATAACGACTGAGATGAGTTCACATTGTGGATGTTTTTTGGAATAAGATGCACCTTTTTTATTGTTATATCTCTGTTTTCATGTCTCGGTATCACATAATGTCACTAAAATGTTAAAATATTAAAGGACAAAGCCGGAAGTACTCCATGTTTTCTAGCTAACAACAGTGTGGGGGGGGGGGTATTCATATGCTTTACTTAAGTTATGTTGCCACAGTGTAAACAAATGCTGCGTTCTGAGTGTTATTCACAATAAAATATATTGTTGGTTTTTCAGGAAGTTTTGAGTATTAAAAGAAGATTTCAAAATGGAATTCTGAGTCATGAGGTGCTTTTCGGCAGCAGGAAACAAGGTCTAAATTTAATCCCTGAGTATCTTAAACTGTGGAAAATACTGTCAGGTATTTTTTTATAAGATTTAAAACTCATTGTTGGCATCATATATATATAGGGAGCCTGTTCCTTTTTTGGACCAGGGACAGTTAATATGAATTATAAATACAAGAGGCCTCAATATAGTGCCCTGGGGCACAACATGTTTAACTACAAGAGGTCCAAACTGATTAGTCCCCAGTCCAAATTATTTTCAGCTTATGAAAAGTCTTCAGGTTTAAGATAGGAGCTCTGTTCTTACATAAACCTGTTTTGAACTTCTTACTTTTGCAGTTTTATGTCTTTTCACAATCCCGTGCTGTTCTTCTGACAGAGTTAGCAGCCTTTAAATGGTTCAAATGGGACCTATTTTAACTGATTTGAACGTTTCTCTCTACTTCAGATGCCTCTTCATGGTCTACATGTCAAACTAATATTAAAATTGACAAATAAGCCCATTTATTTTGACTGAATCTTAATGCGAAATTGACCCTGAAGTGTCTCTGATGCTGTTGGATCATTAATCCATGGGTATCAGGATCACCTGTGACGTTTTTCTTAGCTGGTGGTGAGCCAATAACAGGGTATTTAGTTATTTAATTTAGTTGGCTTTCTTTCCACACGTTAAAGAAGTTTGGCTGCATGAGTTTTTCTTCCAGTTTCTCAATAATTCTCTTTACTCCGACGAGTGTCCTCCATTTCATTTTTCGTATCAAGTCGAGTTTATTAAGCTCATATCTCCTTTGATGAAATCTGTGGGGTTTTTTTAAGAGAGTCTTTGCCACCTTTCAGAACACACAAGCTCCCATTTGTCTTTGAATTCCATATTGAGCGACGTTTGTTTGTTGGTTTCCCACAAAAACCTGGAAAGAGGGGAACATGTTACATATTCCACTCAGTCCCAGCAGGTGGTGGAAATGCACCGATTTGTTTGCGAGACACCAATAAAAGAACAAGACAGAGAAACCCTGTGCTAAATGTCAATATCAGGATTTAATGTTCTTGTGAATTTCTACAAGTACAGACGGATCATTTAGAAGATTAAACAATCAGATTAACAGAAAAACAACATTTGGGTGAATCAAGTTTCATCACTTGAATCCTGCCTTTACATGAAAGCACAAGTAATGAAAAGAACTGATAGAAAACATGAAAGCAGTCATCACTTAAGGGTTTCCTGACTGGCTCATGACGCATCAGAGGGGTGAACCATAAACACTGAGATCTGCCTATAGCGTTGTGTTTTTGGCTTAACATCTGTTTCTTTATTGACCAGTTATTACATATACTTACATTTTGTGTCGCTGTTACAAACGGGGTTCTATAAAGGCATTTCATCACTTCCGTACTTATTGGGTTGGAGGTGGGCCTCAAACGTTTTTGGGCTTTACAAGTGGGCCCTGAGTCGAAAAAGGTTGGGAACAACTGCTCTACAAGCAATCCAGGCGCCATTTTGTTGTCTGATAAGTGTCTAATGAGACATAAACACTTCAGATTCCGGTTTTTGTGGTGTCTTTCCACACAAGTCATTACTATTTTTGTGCAACACTAGTTCTTGATCAGATATGAATTAGATAAAGTCTGAACAATTCATGAATAATCTTATAACGACCCATTTTACAGGTAAAGTGATTTGTATGCTCCTGCATAGGACACAGAATTCACAGAGTGTAGATTTAAGATGAATGGGGAGACAGGACAGTTTAAAATGCTGCAATTTTACTAACCACCCACTAGATGGTGCTAATTGCTTATTTAAGAAGCTACAGAGCTTCTCAGCAGCTGACAGCAGGGACCAAGAGTAGCATGAGTCTGAAAAACATACTTCAGGAATGATAAATCAAAGATGCACGGATAAAAACAAAATGTGAACATAAGAATCACATTTAAAAAAGCAGAAAAAATAACTCCACCCTCGTTATTCATGATGGATGAGAAGCTGCTGCACGTTTTTTCCTCAAAGGCAAAAGTCAACTGGTTGAATATGCTCATCCTGATTTAGATTCTTGCTTAGTTTCTGGAATAAAATCTCAACACAAGCTTTTAACTTCAGCACCACGGAGCCCAAGAGAGTGAAATCATCTTCACAGCTCGCGGCTCAAACACCAGACTTTGTTTTGTTTGAAGTTAATCTATAAATATAAGATAAGAAACCAATAAAAAATCAATGAAACTTTGGTTGTGCTGAGCTGCAGCTCTCCCCTGTGGATGGATGGCTGTTTGTTGGATCAAAGTCAGCATTTGATGTCAAAATATTGGTTATTAATTACCCCCCAGTAGACCCACATAGACACATATTTGTGATGCGTGTTTGTGTACCCTCACATTAATTCATGTTTAATCATTAGATCCAGAGGAAGTGGGACAAAAAGATTCCTCTGCTGCTGCTGCTTCAGGTTGTTTTTCCTTTAATGGTTCGTATGTTTTGTATTGTTTGTTTGCTGCTAATTTTTTAATTAAAGATGCTAATTTTACCTCCAGCAACAGCCGCTAATTTGCATTTCTGCAGCAGAAAAGAAAGCAACGACGAAGAGGGAGGGATCATCAGGTGCAGAAAACGGAGGGTGGATGAAGATGCACTGACAACGAAATCCAAAAACAGAGATGATGTGATGAATGAGTTTCCTGTGCTACTGTACTTCAGTTGCCACATCTGACTTGTTATTAAAGAGGGGTATGTCTGACATCTTCTGATATCTTAAACATGGATGTAAAATAACAATGCTGAATGTTCAAACTGAGCCTGTGCAGATTTGTGAGTCCCAAACCCCAAAGTCTGCTCATAACTCAGTCCCCAGCCTCCAGAGAAGCAGCCAATCAGAGGGACAGGGGTGTCAAAAAGGCCGCCTTAAAGAGGGGGTATTGTGGTTTTTTGTTTTTTTGTTTTTTTTTTTCCCCAAGGACTTGGTCACACTGGACACTTCAGCCATGCTAGTTTGGCAAGTGAACCATACTCAGGCGCGATACATTTCTTCCTCTTAGAGATCCTGCAAAAATAACTGAAGATACCTAAGACGACAAAGAACCAAAAAAAAAAAAAGCACTGCTTGTCTGTTTAAGGTGAAAATTCTCTATAGTGTAATCAAAGGTATCTTATAGAAGCCCATTTCCACCAGTTAAAGGCATAAAATGAAAAGCTGGCTTTGTAAAGATTTTTTTTTTTTTTTGGTTCCATATTTTCCAAAATTTTGTGATTAAAAAAAATTTTAAGTGATGGGGTAAAAAGTCAAAATTTCTGCTAGTGTTGACTTGTTTGCCTCAAAATTTTGACTTGATTACTTCAAATTTTTAACTTTTAAATCTCAGAGCTTTGACTTTTTTTCTCAAAATCTCGACTTTTTTATTTTTATTTTGACTTTATCTCAAATTTCTGACACCCTCTCATACCTTTGACCATATGATCACAATATTTTGACGTTTTATCTCAGGATTATGACCTTTTGTCAAAAATAGTTTTACTTCTTATCTCATTTTCTGAATTTTTACTTCCAAATTTTGAATTTTTTTCTAATAACTTTGACTATACCATCACAAAATTGTGATGTTTTATCTAAAAAATTAAGACTTTTATCACAAAATGTTAACTTCTCATCTCATTATCTCACTTTTTATCTCAAAATTTTGACTTTTTTTCTCATATCTTTGACTATATCATCACAAAGTTATGACTTTTTATTTCTAGATTTTAACTTCTCATCTCATTATTTGACTTTTTATCTCAAAATATTGACTTTTTATTCCATTATTTTGACTCTGGGTTTGTGCATCAGTGCAGCGCTTTATTTAAACAGTCAATTGAACGAACTAAGAAAAAAAACAGACATTTTGGGGAATATTATGAAATTCCACAGACATAACTTTACAGCCAAAAAGAAGGGCATGTCCAGGTAGAAGAGGACATTTGGTCACCCAACACATGAACAATATTTAGTAGTTTTGAACAACCAACTTCGCTTTGCTGACCAAAGGTGCAACTTTTTTTAACAGCAACCAGCATCATTACGAAACCATAAACACAAAACCCGACCTCATGCTTCTCTATTTTAAACGAATTGATCTATTAAACCAGGATGAGTTTATTTAAATAGGAACAATTCTAACACACTGTGCTGCTCTTCTCTCTCGACGCTTTGAGGTAAACCTTGTGAGCTTTTAAAAAGGGTTAATTCAGCAATAAATTCTCAAAATCAAGTGGGACTTGCAGAAAATCAGAGGTTTCTGTGATGCCGTTTGTAGAAACTTCTATAAAGGTTTTATTTCAAACTTTCCACCTGTTAGTTTACAGACCCAGCTGTCTTTGGATAAATACACAAATGAATGGAAAGATGATGTTTAAATGAAGCCTGCGACGGCTCCTCCGTCAGCTCTCCACTCTGAGTGTTGATCTGCTGACCCGCACGAGTGTTATTTGTTTAAAGCAGAGCTAATCCTCGATTGTCACGCTCCCGTAATCCCATCGCCGGCCTTCCTTTCCAATCCCATCATCCCCCTCTCTCCCTCACTGTTCCTGGACCTTCAGACGGCGAGCAGAAATCACCACGACGGCCACTCCAACATGAACCAAATGTCAGCGTCTCCTCCCTCGCCGAGCCACACAGACGTGATAATTAAAGCCGCCACTCGTTCGCCGATCAGCGCTCGACGGGCGCCATCTTTGCTGACGACGGAAAGCCGAAAAACAACACCTGAAGGACTCTGAAGGTGAAGCCAGGAAGGGCGAGTCCATTAAATACAATAATAGAGAGTCTCAGAATAATCCACCTGAAAATCTGAAGAGGTTTTAAAGTCCAGAAGTCGTCGGGACATTTCCAAAATATTTCTTTACAGAAGTATATTTGCTGATGGAAGGAAAAATCAGAGCCGCGGGTTAATTAACCTTCAAAGATGAGAGGTTTATCATGTTTGAAGCAGAACCTGTTGAGAAAAAAGTCACGGTCATGTTGAAGAAATGTTCACAGTCTGTTAAAAGAAAAAGAAACGACGGGGAATAAACAAACATTTCATTCTGCAGAAAAGCTCGAGTTCATTTTCTCGCTTTTTTTATACATGCATAGAAATAAATTCTGCATATATTTGAGAGCAAGTTTCTCCATTTCCGTTAAATAGCAAATCTTTTCCAAAGTTGCACCACTTATTTTTTATCTTAGCTTGCAACACGCAACACAACATATTCATAAAAACATGGGAAATACCAAACTGGGTAGGAAACCCAAACGTCCTCTTTTCCTCTGACATCTCCTCGTCTAATTCTACAGACCATTTATATTTATAATAAAACGCCGCACCAGGCTACTGGCATTATTCTGATGCAACAACCAAAAACTCAGAAAAATTAATTAAAAGTCAAAATTATGACATAAGTAGTTGAGACTTTGAAATAAAAAGTCACAACTTTGTGATTATATTGTCAAAATTAGGGGGGAAAAGTCATAGTTTTAAGATATAAAGTCAAAATTGTGAGATAAGTAGTTGACATTTTGGGATAAAAAGTTAAATTAGTGAGATTAAAAAAAATCTAAATTTTGTGATTTTATTGTCAAATTTAGAGAAAAAAAAAGTCACAATTGTGAGACAAGAACTTAAAATTTTGAGATAAAAAGTTACAATTTTAAAATAAAAACACAATTTTAAGATGGAAGGTCAAAATTTTTGTGAGTGTATTGACAAAGTTATGAGTAAAAGGTCAAAATTTTGAGGTTAACTCAAAATAACAGGAATAAAGTTGAAATTTTGAAATAATTAAGTCATTCTTTGAATTTTTAAAGTCAAATTATGAGGGGAAAAGACAAAATTTTAACATAAAATGTGGAATTTTTGACTTTTATTCCATTGATTTAACAAAATTTTACCCAATTTGGGCCAAAACAAACAGAAATCTTTCTGAGCCAGCATTTCATTTTTATTTTTTTTACTGGTGGGAATTGGCTCTATTCATTATTCATGTTGACACAAATATATCATAATTAGGGAATTTAAAAAAAATTCTACGGACAGGATTTTACGACCAGGCAGACGAGGACATTTGTCGTCACCCTTCGTAACCTTTCTGCAATCTGAGTCCCAGTCTTTCACTGTAACCCTCCACTCCGTATGAACCCTCTGTTCAGCATAAATCCATCTGATGAAGAGCAAATTATCCTGGCGTACCTGCAAGAGGTACATGCTTATAAGCAGGGGCGTGTTTCAACTTTTGAGGTTGGGGTGCCCCCAACCCGGATTGACTTATGCAGAGGGGGGGGCATGAATTATGTGAGCTCAAACTCCAATAAATAACATTTTTTTTAAACATTTATATATAAATACAGGTCTATAAGCTGCCAATTTACAGATTTTTTTTTTACAAACTCAAACTGTATAAACTTTATTTTTGCGTGATTATCAAAGATTTAACTATTTAACTTAAATGTGTGCATACATACTTTTTCTTTCTAATTTGTAGTTACTTAATATCTGTTTTTCTTTGATATATTTGATTTTTTTTAAGTTATTTTTTGGCTTTTGTGCCTTTATTGGACAGTAGAGAGGACAGTGGATAGAATAGGAAAGAGTAGAGTAGGAAAGGGGGAGAGAGCAGGGTGTGACATGCGGGAAATAGGCGGCAGGTCGGATGCGAACTCGGGCCACCTGCTCGTGGGCAGACCACATGGAGCGCGACCTAATCCACAAGGCCATCTGTGCCCCAGTATATTTGGTATTTAACGGTTATTCTTACTTATTTCTGTACTTTGTGTTGCACAGTTGAAACTGAAGTCAAATTCCTTGTATGCTTCCAGAAGATATTGGCAATAAAGGTGATTCTGATTCTGATTTGATATCTGCATGTTTCTTTGTCCAATACAATCCCAATCGCACAATTTTCCCAAAGCGAGCAGCACTAATCTGTTAGCAGCGATTGTTCTGAGAACTGATGAAAAAGACGACAACAAATCTCACATGCATAATGCAAAGCGCCAGATTTAAGCAGGCTCTGTTAACCATTTAACAGCTTTTCATCTCAAATCACAGCTTCAAGTCATGAATTATGATGAGAACGCCCGGCCACCACACGCACACACACACACAAATGAACAATTAAGGAGCGAGCTGCTAATTAAGCGCAGAGATCAAGCGTCTCCCTCTCTCCTCGCCCTGAAGGAGGTTTCTCCACCGGGCCTTTGATCAAAGCGACGCCCAGGGAAGGAGCCCAGCCACGACACATTTCCTCTGGCGAAACGCAGATTAATGCACAGAAATCTGCAGAAACTCCAAAACTGACACAAGCAGACGGCACAACAAATATTTCCTGCTGAACAGGATGTGTTCGCCGTGGTGTGTTGAATCATCATTACACATGAAGAAGAAGCAGAAACACTTGTTTGTGAGTGGAAACAAAGTCGCAGCTTCTGTGTGATTTAGCCGCCGTTCCTTCTGCTCTCCAAAGCCGAATGCAAATGAAGCTCAGTGCCGGCACTTTAAAATTTTTATTTATGCCCGCCCACTGAGTGGCACATGTTTAATCTCGCCGTTTCTTTTCCTCCTGCTCTTGTTCTTAGGGAATATGCAAAGTTTATCAGGCCTGCATCCTGACTTTCATGTCGGGCCTCGGCTTCTTGACTGAGACGCTGACAGACGCTAAGAGAGATTGAAGAGTCAGGTAGAAGCAGAGGTAGCCTGCAGGGTTGAATCAGCGCGGTGACGCCCGTGTCTGCTAATGCACCCTGACGTGCTCCTGATGCCAGCCCTTCATTATAAATATTTTTAAAGGCGATACGACCTCCTGCGCCCCCCGCCCGGGACCTCAGCTCTGCTTTCACGAGCCTTTGATTCCAGCTCCTCCGTGGGTTTCGGGCTCGTCATTACGGCGGCAGCACTTGACAGCTCCTCGTCACATGCCTCTTGTCGTCTTTTGTGGGAAGTTTTGCAACAATTAGCATAAATATTTCATCTCTTTCTGCCCTGCTGCTGAGACAGGATCCGGCTGAAAGGCTGACGCATCCCTGAGATGTCACCCAGTGCTGCCGGAAAACGACAAACCTTTGTAAAGTGTACTTTTCTCCCCATTAACCTTTTACGCTCCACAAGGTCATCGGCAACCTAGTCTCCACTTGTATCACACGACGGCTTTGTCAAACATCAGAGGGTTATACTGGGTTGGACAACTTAGATTCTTTACATTCCAGTCGCTAAGTTTGTTTAACTTTCTTCAGCAAAAAAACGTAATTCGTGAAAGAATTGCTCAGATAGCTATCACAACAACTGGGACGTCCTACCTGTTTGGGGTCATTACGTCACATCCTGACGCCCGTACCCTAAATATATACTCTCCTTTTCACCAGAGGAATCCAGAGTTCAAACATATCAAAAGTGTTGTTTCATCAAATTATTCCAAGTGGTGAAATTTCTCCTGTAAAGTCTGTTGTTTGTCTGTCTGTCGTGTCCGTTCTCATTAATAACAGCAGCTTCACAGTCTTAGAGCATTTCCTCCTCAATGTCAATCTGACAAAGCTGGGTGGCTTTGTTTTCCTTAGATTTCTAGCTGCAAAACAAAAGTGACCTCATCTTTCTATGTTGAGTTTTCATCCCAGGACAGCTTGTGATAGCCAACAAGCGGTACCTGCTTGACAAGTCAATTTTGTTAGCAGAGCTGTCAATCACTCTAACAGTTAACCAATGATATAACCATTCACATGAAGTGAGCTGTAGCCATTCAGATCATCTGTGAGACCTATTTATTGTTGTGCGTCCTCAATCACATTCATCTGCCCAACAGAAGAGGCACAATCTGTGACTGGGAACTACAATTTTCCACAAAGAGAGTAAAGTTGACTAAAAAGACGACACTGAGCACTGACAAAGCTGTTTTTTTTTGTGCAGAGTCTTCAGACGAGAGTGTGGACAGTGGGTATGACTCTGCCTGGTCTTTGGTCACTGAGACTAAAACCTCCACAACTCCTACAAGGTTTCACCTAGAAAGCTCAAATTTCACCCAAATGTAGATGAAAAGGTCTAGAAGTGACTTTGTGGATGTCTTATGTCTGGCATGAAGCATCTTGAAGTTATTGATTTGCAAAAGTGGTCATAAAAACAAAAAGTATTTTAGCTGCATTTGGTCTGATGTAGACTTTAGCCACACATTAAAAAATGACATTTTCTCTACAAGAGATTTTAATCCTTGACATGAGGTGTCACTGATGAATTTTGATCTTGTGGCTCTTCAGTTGTAAGCTTTGAAACCCAGTATGGGATATATGGCAGAATTAGGTGGGACGTAATGGGTTAACATACAAAGATGAAGCAGGAGAGGCAAACAGCCAAACACATGTAGCCTTTGTGGAATCTTTTATTGAACATGAATCTGCTGCTTTCATGAAATAAACTTGTGCACATTATTTATGTCACACCAACTTATTTACACTCTCGATGGAAAGCCATCCGCTCCAAATTTACCGAGGGAATCGTCGCTCCCTGATGAGCGTCAAGTGAGAGAAAGTCAAGAAACTTTCAGGTAACTGGTGCAGAAAACTCACAGAGGTGCTCTGTCTTTAAAACAAAGTTTTATCTCCGTCAAATCCTCCTCTCCGCTCGAAACGACGGAGCAGCAACATTACAAGGCCACATAACTCTGCGCCAATTAATCCGTGTGTCTGCGAGCGCCTGCAGCCATCCAGCAGCCAAATTAAATATATACTCACATCTGATTTCAAAGGAGTTGTAAACCCTCTCTGGCTCTGTGGAAGACTTTACTTAAGCTTGAGGAAGAGCATCATTAAAATGAAAGCGAACGAAAGGGAAGAGAGGAGTTTCTCCACTGCTGCCGTTGGCGAGTGTTCAGCACTTCAAAACAAACTGCAGGGGCAGAGCCAATCCCAGTCAAACACTCCTCACTCACTATTTGATGTTGTTTGTAGGCGCCGAGTTGATTAGCTCCCCCAATGAAAGATTCACGGCACACAGAGATTAGACTGAAAACATGTCGGGAACAAACAGGAAGGATTCAAACATCCACATGGAGGCCAAAGAGTTAGAGAGAGACAGATCCTGGAAACGTAGACAGACAGACTCATTACACCTGTGATGCTGAATATGGCTTTAAAGCTTAGACAACAAAACAACACTCAGATTGTATTTTTTTTGCATTAATTGCACATAAAACCAAGCAGCAATCTCATGATGAAACATGAAGCTTGTGGAAAGGTCAAAAACTGCAGTTCCTTGAGTGTCCACTAGAGGCTGGCTGGAGAGGCACCAGAAACCACATACACACTCATTCAAACTGCAGGGTACACGTTTAAAGCTCAGAGTGAAGTTATTCAGCATAAAAATATCCGGTTGTCTGGTGTTTTGGAGCAAAGACAGACCGAGCTAACTGGAGACCTTCACTCTTTCGTGTCAGTGAGTGTGGGCTGAGAGTCTCCTGTTAACAAGGTCACACTTTACACTGAAACACCACAGCCATCTGTGTGTGCGAGTTATCAAATGTGTTTGTGTATCGGCCTCAGTTAACCATGTTTGATTGTAATGAGTCAGTTAACTAATGAAACTCTGAATCCAGTTTTTACTTTGTGGAGTTGATGAAAAAGTTGGTTCTTCAGGGTCCTAATTAAACATTATTTGTAGCCTCATATTTTGGCCTAACCTGGTGAATATGAATGAATCGTATATTGATAAACCCTTTATCATTTAGTATTTTGTATAAGAAACCTCATAATTGCCTAATTTTGTGCGTGTTTTCTGTGACAAAAGGAGGCATTCTCACTTTTGTTTATGTTCAAATCAAACCTTTTAGGTACAAAAACAAATGAACAAAGGATGTTGATCAAGATGCCACTTCATTTGCAGGTGTCACTCGTATTTAGGTGTTTTTGCAACGAGACACACTCTCCTCCTCCTCCTCACTCCTGTCTGTTGTCTTACTTACTGAGTGGGGACAAATCACAGAAATCCCTCTTCATCAGTATTTTCGCTCACATACTTTTCTCCTTGACCCCCAGGATGTAAAATAAACCAACCCAGTCCTTTCTTCAATCTGATTACACTCAAGTCAGAGTCTGATCAACTTGTGACATCAGAAGTCCAAAAGCCTTGAGGGGCAATCTCATGTTTTCTGAAAAGCTGGGTGTTATTTGTTTTTTATTTACATCCCCACTTTAATCAAGACCAAGACCTTCATCTCTCCAAAATAAAAGCTCTTTCCTCACCCTCTGTAAATCCAAAAATAGACGTTTCAATCAACGTTTTTTAATCTAAATCTGAGTCATCTGTTGTCGGGCAGATCCCACGGCATCATCTGTCTCTGAACTTTCTAACAAAGCCGTCATGTAAATGTACTCAGTCAGCTGTGTCCTCCATCTCTGATCCCTCTTTCCTGTGCATATATCATCCTCATAATAACCCTCATCTACGCCACACATCTGACCACGAGGGGAAACAACCCCCCCACCCCCCACAACATCTTCAGCCTCAGCTGAGCTCGGTTACCAACATTTTAGGCATCCACTGTCTGGAACTGACGTCTATTTTTGCAAACTTCCCTCTCCATCCATTTAATAATGTTTTCACTTTGATTCAGATCAGGGGAACAAGCAGGATACTCCAAAAGAGTGAGATTATTCCTCTAAAAGAGGAAGAAGAAGTCCTTTGTTAGGCGGACATTGTGAGCTGCAGTGTTGTGCTGTTGAAAAACCCAGTCATTAGCACACAAACCAGGGCCCTCAGTCATGAAGGACGCCCCCCTTCAACATATCCACAAAGCCAGCCGCTGTTTGACGCCCCTGCACAACCGTCAGCTCCATTGTTCCATTGAAGGAAAAAGCAGATCATGATGGCGATTTAGTGGAAGGAGACGAAGCCTTTGAAGATTAAAGCTCTTCTCTCTCAGATGTTGTCTGATGGTTATTGACCATCAGACAACATTCAAAGAGAGAAAGCGTTTTAGCCTTCGCCATCAGGAGGTCATGACAGTAAATACCCGACAGAAAATGATGTTGAATCCAAAAATTTTCTTTTAAAGGGAACCCCGACTGTAAGGACTAATAGGCATGAAAATGCATAAATGTCTGTCTCAAACTAGAATTTGTTGTTAAAAGACATAACAAATTGGTTTTTCTTTTAAAAAAATACAGTTTAAAACACAGTTTCTATCCTTCGGGCGCAGCCATTGTTTTACTGCCGCAATGCATTCTGGGTTGATGACGTAGATTGGCTGCTTGGTGCCGAGCATCTGGATTTGGCCGTTTACTCACTACTAGTCGCCGTAAGTCACGAGGTTTGAGGAGGGAAAAAAACATAATACTGCCACATGTGGCTGCTTTTGGGTGAACTTTTCAGTCCAAAGGAAACAAGGAGACTGATGTTAGTCTGCACAGCTTCCCAAAAGACAAGAAAAGAAGGAAGTTGTGGGAAATGGCTTGTGGGCGTGAACAACTTCCCATGGAGCCGCGGCTATGTTCTGGCCACTTCTCCCCAGAAGCATTTGCTGCATTTAGCCGGCCCATGCTGATGAAAGAGCTGACAGGTGTGGGTCATTATAAACGGAGACTAAAGCCAAATGCTGTGCCGACTATTTTCCAACACAAACCCACAAAACTTCCTCGGGAAACCACTGAAGTCCGCTCCAGGACTTATATGATCCTGTATGAGATCCAGCCCGGTGCAACCATATGACATCACTACCCAGACGTTATTGCGGCGTAAACAACAATGGCGGCCTACAGGGGAAAATATTTTTTCTAATTTTATACAAACTAAGATATTTTGAGAGATTTTATTATCGTTCTTATGTAGCTGGTAAAAACAC
>RPOG01005313.1:0-13477 GCA_008086565.1 Thalassoma bifasciatum | reverse complement strand
CTCACTACTAGTCGCCGTAAGTCACGAGGTTTGAGGAGGGAAAAAAACATAATAATGCCACATGTGGCTGCTTTTGGGTGCACTTTTCAGTCCAAAGGAAACAAGGAGACTGATGTTAGTCTGCACAGCTTCCCAAAAGACAAGAAAAGAAGGAAGTTGTGGGAAATGGCTTGTGGGCGTGAACAACTTCCCATGGAGCCGCGGCTATGTTCTGGCCACTTCTCCCCAGAAGCATTTGCTGCATTTAGCCGGCCCATGCTGATGAAAGAGCTGACAGGTGTGGGTCATTATAAACGGAGACTAAAGCCAAATGCTGTGCCGACTATTTTCCAACACAAACCCACAAAACTTCCTCTGGAAACCACTGAAGTCCGCTCCAGGACTTATATGATCCTATAAGAGATCGAGCCCGGTGCAACCATATGACGTCACTACCCAGACGTTATTGTGGCGTAAACAACAATGGCAGCCTACAGGTGAAAATATTTTTTTCAAATTTTATACAAACTAAGATATTTTGAGAGATTTTATTATGGTTCTTATGTAGCTGGTAAAAACACTGATCATTTAGGAAAATGACGTTCGGGCAGCCAGGGTTTCTTTTAAAGGTTGTGCTCTTAAACCACTGATTAGCTGATGAACAGACTGTTTAAATTGCTTGCTAACACCAGTCTATGCGCTGTACTGTTACATACATGCAAATGTGAGTAGATTCCTCCATTTTTAAGTCATGCAGAAAAGGGCTGTCAAGTTAAACCAGGCCCCAGTATTTGATTATATTCTACATAAATAGAAATGCTTTACATCACAACAAAGCATCGTCACCATTTTTTGCACTGAAGTAACAAAAATATTATCAATTAATCAGAACTTGATGCATATTTTTCAGTATCACCTTGATGTATTTTGTTTACCTCTATGCGTCTCTATCACATGACTTCCCGTCCTTAGAAACTCCTGTAAACACTGTAAACTCTGTTGACTCTGTGTTAACCAGCAGCCCGGCCCTGCCTGAACCTCCGCTCAGAGCCTTTCTGCTCCCAGGTTCAGCGACGAGGCGGCTGAGACAGATTTGTGGAGGAGCGTCTTCACTCAGGACAGTGTAATGAAAAGCCTCGCCGTCTTTCTGTGCTAAAGAGTTCATTAAGCCCCGTCATCAATCCTTCCTCTTTCTGAAGCATTACATTCATCAGGAAAATTAAAAAAGTGTCATGTCTGCGGTGATTTGTATTCTTCCATCAAAAACACACACCGTCGAGCCGCTTCAATTTGCATATTCTCAGGATGTAATAATAACTCATTGGGGCCTGGCTCAGCCTGAGCGGAGCGGGGATGAGATGGAGGCTCTCAGCAGGACGGGCTGGAAAAGACGAGGAGACGGGGCCAGCGAAGACGGGTAAAACCTCAGGGATCAGACTCTGAGAGGCAAAGAATCTCCTGCTTGTGTGTGCATGGCTTCATTTCAATCACTGAATGATTCTAATCCTTTAGTCTCAATGAAATCTTCATTGTCTTGCAGGTAAATTCTACCAGAGCTGATAGGTTTCAATCTTAATCGGTGTCTTAACTTTCCCCGGCTTCTCTCCGAATCCAGCAGGAAGGACTGTTAACTTCTCGAAACAGTTTATTCTAAAAATGTCACAAGATCTTCACGAGATGATGAGGTTATCACATTAAGATTGTCTAATTGTTTTAAGACATGTTTGAGGAGCGGGCCTCAAACACCAAGGTCTGCCCCTCTGCAGGCCTCCTGTTAGCTGGCCAATCAGAGGGAGGGGGGCACCTTAAAGAGACAGCAACAAAAAAGAAGTGTTTCAGACAGCAGCTGAAATAAGAAAGGTGACCAAAGTCAAAGTTTTGAGAAAATCAGTCAATATTCTGAGACAAAATGGCAAAATTATGAGAGAAGAAATCAAAATTTTAAGAAAAATGTCACAATTATGAGATAAAGAGCAAAATATTGAGCTAGAAAGTCAAAGTTATCAGATTAAAAGTCATGTTAAGATTAAAAAAAACAACATTCTGAGGCAAAAAGTTAAATGTTATGATTAAAATTCAAAATTCTGAGATGATTGCCAAAATTATGAGATAAAAGTCACATTTTTTAGATAAAAAGCAAAATCTTGAGCCGGAAGGTCAAAGCGATGAGATAAAAAGTCAAATACTGAGATAAAATAACACAAAAATTTGAGACAAAAGGTAAAATATGATAAAAATGCAAAATTATCAGAAAAAAATGCAAGACATTTAGGTGAAAAAGTCAAAGTTATCAGATTAAAAGACATATGTTAAGATAAAAAAAACAACATTTTGAAACAAAAAGTTAAATGTTATGATGAAAATTCAAAATTATGAGAGAAAAAAAATCAAAATTCTGAGACGATTGCCAAAATTATGAGATAAAAGTCACATTTTTGAGATAAAAAGCAAAATCTTGAGCCAGAAGGTCAAAGCTATGAGATAAAAAGTCAAATACTGAGATAAAATAACACAAAATTTTGAGACAAAAGGTAAAATATTATGACAAAAATGCAAAATTATCAGAAAAAATGCAAAATTTTAGGCGAAAAAGTCAAAGTTATGAGATAAATGGAAAATATTTTGAGATAAAGTTAAAATTTTGGGACGGAATAAAGACTAAAGACGCCTCATTAAGTTTCTGAAAGAAGGGTCACATCGAGTGGGTAACATCAGCTCTAAACATGAAGCATCTTGACCACATGGAGCAACCTTCAATAAATTGCTTACTTATTGCTACTTGGTTACGTTGGAAACTATCTGATCAAACTAACTGAGGGAACAAAGGGAACATCACAGGCTTGAGTGTTTTTGTCTGTTTTCTTGGACCTCAGTCGACCTTCGTGTGGCTACTGTGTGTGTATGAGTGTGTGTGTGTGTGAGTGTGTGTGTGTGGTTTGAGCAGAGTAATGGCCTCCATTCATTATGAGGCCAGTTGATTTTCATTTACTCTCTCCGCTCCGACAATTAAAGGGAGCAGCTGAGGAGGTGATGGAGGGACCGGGACGCCCAGAGGTCGCTCACCACTTTTAGTGATAAATTAAGTACTATTATCAAGACCCCACCCCCCATCTCTCCCTCTCAAACACACACACACACACACACACACACACACTTCAACTCTGTCAACTCTGCTCCATCACTGTGGAGGAAAACCATCAGACTTATAACAAAGCTTACAGCTGCTTTAAGGAGCTTCAGCTGCTCAGGACACAATCCTAACATTTGTTTTTGTGTCTTATTCTAAACCCTAAGCTACAAACATTTGGAGACATGTTAGAGCATCATTAAAATCTGGAGCTAATTTAATTTCACATTTAATCTTTGGTTAAAAGGTCAAACAGAAAGTAACTAACCTCTGTTTGTGAAGGAGAACTTGCCACAATGAAGCTGTGAAATGTCATGACTACAAACCTCTATTATTTCAGCTGATTTCAAGCACAAACACTTCAAAAATTTGGAGAAACTTTAGAAATTTAGGCCTTAATGGTGGATATGATTATAACGCAAAGTTTAAAGAGAAAAGGGGGATTCCATGTATTGAGGGAAAAAGCAGAGAAACCTGTTACCTGGTGGTGCAGAAGTGTAACGTACAAACTAATGCCAACATATTTTGTAAATAAAGAACATTAGGACTTTTGTGAATCAAAATAAACTGGCAGTTCACAAACGAGTGCAATACAATGCTCACCAACCACAGTCCACTGCTTTCCTGAATGTCAAAGTTTGTAATGAGAAATCAATTCAGATAAACAGAAAGCTGTAGGAAAACTTCACCGACTGCGATAGTGCCGGCGCTTGTCACCGTTTAGTCAATTAGAAATATACAAATCTCATTGGAAACCTAAGAATTCGCACTGGTTCACTGCGGAAATCACAAGGATGTGACGTAGCCCCAATAAGCAAAACTAGGGGAAAATCCCAACTCTGCCAAACAATTGTAACTCCTCAAGTTTTTTCCTCAGGTTAAAAACTTCCGAGTACTGTTGAGAGGTGCTTTCAGTCAAATACAGTATTCTAACTCAATGAACTCCTAGAAAAAGTATTTTACACTGCTAAAAGTGTCCATGCCATATACAATCTTATTTACTAGATGTTAAAAAAACCTCAAGTCTATGTTCGAGTGGAAAAAGGGACTAAGCACTCAGAAAGTATCTTCAGATGTGGTGTGATCAAAGGAGGAGCAGGGGTGGCCCTATTGTTAAGAAATGCAATGTTGTGTGGCCTCTTGGGAGCCAAACGTGTGCTTAAGTGCACTTCTTGGACCAAAAATTGCACCAAAGTGACCTTTTGGGAGCCAAAACAAATGCTGAAGTGCTCTCCTGGCTGGTGAACCACACTAATCTACCTCTTTGGCTAGTTCAAACATGTTAACTGTTCTCCTGAGGACCAACACACACACTTAAGTGCTTCCTTGGGATCCAAAATACATTAAAATGCCTTCACAGGAGCCAAACACTTTCTGAAGTGCCTTTTTTAGTGCCAAACCTGCCCTAAAGTGCCCTTTTGGAAGCCAAAACAAATGCTGAAGTGCCTTCCTGGTTGGTGAACCACACTAATCTGCCCCTTTAGCTGCTTAAAACATGACAAACTGCCTTCCTGGGAACCGAAACACATCTTATTTTCTTCCCACCTGCCTTTCCATATGTAAATTTATGGCCCTAACAACATAATATGTCCAGAACATTTCAGCCTCAGTAGGTAAAGGTTTAGAATCAGTGTTCAACTCCCTCTCTTTTTACTGCATGGCACAATTTAGGGTCAGGCCCAAAGTCCATTTACATTCAACCCCCAGCTTTCATCCTACAACGTATTTATTAAGTAATTAATTCACTGAAGTTAATCATCTTCTAAATTATGCTTACATTTAACTCCTCTGTCAAGAACACAAACTGAACCAAAGGAACACAAGAACTCTTCCAGCTGATGTCTTGAAATGAAATGAAACGGAACAGACAAGACAAAGATTAGATAAGATATTTGAGGCCAAAAATGTCAATTATCTGTAAATCAATCCTAATCAAATCCCAATTCTGATCCTGCCATATAAACATTCTGACATATTTTGCCCATATCGCCCCCTAATGGACAACATTTGTGTGGTCAGAAGCAGAGTTTTCTGCATGTAACACTGCAGAAAACTTAACACCTGAGGAACAGGTGAGCTTCAATTTCATCAGACTGTAATAACAAAACTGGGAAATGGTAAACAAAGAAAGCATAAACATTTTCCCGTAGTCTCCTTCCTCCTAACCTCTGTCCCTGCTTTCCTCAGAAGCGTCTCTTTGTCCACCATCTTACTCTTACGTTGTTTTGTCCTCTTAAGTCACCACTTTGTCCCCTCTCAGCACCCTTACCTCAGCTCACGCTTCTTTTTCCCGCTCGCCTTCCCCGTCCTTGTAAATCTGCAGCTGTGACAGAAACCCGGGTTGTGGACTGAGTCCAGCGGAGCCTCGTCCACAACAAAACACATATTAGCATTAGAGAGCAAACTAACATATTAGTGTGCGGTTCATCTGATGGGACGGGCAGCGCGGCACAATTAGTCATCCGGCGGGGGGACAAACACAATTACAGCGAAGCAATAACAGAGTGAGGAGGCAAGGAGGGAAAAAACTCCTGACCTCTGCATCTCAGCTCCATTTAAATGTTTGATGTCTCATTGAATTNAAAATGAAAGCGAACGAAAGGGAAGAGAGGAGTTTCTCCACTGCTGCCGTTGGCGAGTGTTCAGCACTTCAAAACAAACTGCAGGGGCAGAGCCAATCCCAGTCAAACACTCCTCACTCACTATTTGATGTTGTTTGTAGGCGCCGAGTTGATTAGCTCCCCCAATGAAAGATTCACGGCACACAGAGATTAGACTGAAAACATGTCGGGAACAAACAGGAAGGATTCAAACATCCACATGGAGGCCAAAGAGTTAGAGAGAGACAGATCCTGGAAACGTAGACAGACAGACTTATTACACCTATGATGCTGAATATGGCTTTAAAGCTTAGGCAACAACACAACACTCAGATTGTATTTTTTTGCATTAATTTCACATAAAACCAAGCAGCAATCTCATGATGAAACGTGAAGCTTGTAGAAAGGTCAAAAACTGCAGTTCCTTGAGTGTCCACTAGAGGCTGGCTGGAGAGGCACCGGAAACCACATACACACTCAGTCAAACTGCAGGGTACACATGTTTAAAGCTCAGAGTGAAGTTATTCAGCATAAAAATATCCGGTTGTCTGGTGTTTTGGAGCAAAGAGCGACCGCGCTAACTGGAGACCTTCACCCTACCGTGTCAGTGATTGTGGGCTGAGAGTCTCCTGTTAACAAGGTCACACTTTACACTGAAACACCACCCCCATCTGTGTGTGTGAGTTATCAAATGTGTTTGTGTATCAGCCTCAGTTAACCATGTTTGATTGTAATGAGTCAGTTAACTAATGAAACTCTGAATCTAGTTTTTACTTTGTGGAGTTGATGAAAAAGTTAGTTCTTCAGGGTCCTAATTAAACATTATTTGTAGCCTCATATTTTGTCCTAACCTGGTGAATATGAATGAATCGTATATTGATAAACCCTTTATCATTTAGTATTTTGTATAAGAAACCTCATAGTTGCCTAATTTTGTGCGTGTTTTCTGTGACAAAAGGAGGCATTCTCACTTTTGTTTATATTCAAATCAAACCTTTTAGGCACAAAAACAAATGAACAAAGGATGTTGATCAAGATGCCACTTCGTTTGCAGGTGTCACTCGTATTTAGGTGTTTTTGCAACGAGACACACTCTCCTCCTCCTCCTCCTCACTCCTGTCTGTTGTCTTACTTACTGAGTGGGGACAAATCACAGAAATCCCTCTTCATCAGTATTTTCACTCACATACTTTTCTCCTTGACCCCCAGGATGTAAAATAAACCAACCCAGTCCTTTCTTCAATCTGATTACACTCAAGTCAGAGTCTGATCAACTTGTGACATCAGAAGTCCAAAAGCCTTGAGGGGCAATCTCATGTTTTCTGAAAAGCTGGGTGTTATTTGTTTTTTATTTACATCCCCACTTTAATCAAGACCAAGACCTTCATCTCTCCAAAATAACAGCTCTTTCCTCACCCTCTGTAAATCCAAAAATAGACGTTTCAATCAACGTTTTTTAATCTAAATCTGAGTCGTCTGTTGTCGGGCAGATCCCACGGCATCATCTGTCTCTGAACTTTCTAACAAAGCCGTCATGTAAATGTACTCAGTCAGCTGTGTCCTCCATCTCTGATCCCTCTCTCCTGTGCATATATCATCCTCATAATAACCCTCATCTACGCCACACATCTGACCACGAGGGGAAACAACCCCCCCCCACTCCCCCACAACATCTTCAGCCTCAGCTGAGCTCGGAAACCAACATTTTAGGCATCCACTGTCTGGAACTGACGTCTATTTTTGTAAACTTCCCTCTCCATCCATTTTATAATGTTTTCACTTTGATTCAGATCAGGGGAACAAGCAGGATGCTCCAAAAGAGAGAGATTATTCCTCTGAAAGAAGAAGAAGAAGTCCTTCGTCAGGCGGACATTGTGAGCTGCAGTGTTGTTCTGTTGAAAAACCCAGTCATTAGCACACAGACCAGGGCCCTCAGTCATGAAGGACGCCCCCCTGCAACATCTCCACATAGTTAGTCGCTGTTTGACGCCCCTGCACAACCGTCAGCTCCTTTATTCCGTTGAAAGAAAAAGCAGATCATTATGGCGATTTAGTGGAAGGAGATGAAGCCTTTGAAGATTAAAGCTCTTCTCTCTCAGATGTTGTCTGATGGTTATCAACCATCTGACTACATTCAAAGAGAGAAAGCATTTAAGCCTTCGCCATCAGGAGGTCATGACAGTAAATACCTGACAGAAAATGATGTTGAATCCATAAATTTTCTTTTAAAGGGAACCCCGACTGTAAGGACTAATAGGCATGAAAATGCATAAATGTTTGTCTCAAACTAGAATTTGTTGTTAAAAGACATAACGAATTGGTTTTTCTTTAAAAAAAATACAGTTTAAAACACAGTTTCTATCCTTCGGGTGCAGCCATTGTTTTACTGCCCGTTACGTAAGACCCAACTACTGCATCTAACCAACGAACCACGGCTCGTAGACCTAAACCGGCAAATGAGTGATGATCAGCGGCATTCAGTGCTCCAAAGTCCTCCCTTTTTTTGTATTATTACGGTGTACACCGACGAAAACCCACTTGAAAAGTCAGGTTTCCTTTGTTCCTCTGACTACAATCAGACGTGAGCTTCACAAAAGACAAGAAAAGAAGGAAGTTGTGGGAAATCGCTTGTGAGCGTAAACAACTTCCCATGGACCCGCGGCTATGTTCTGGCCACTTCTCCCCAGAAGCATTTGCTGCATTTAGCCGGCGGTACGACTACTTTCTCGACTGTCCACACCCAGTAATATTTGCCTCTGATTTCGGTTTACGACACGGCTGATAAAAGGTTGTGTTTGGGTGTTTTGAAGGAGCCCTTTGGTGACTTCAGGCGTCCAGGACTTATATGATCCTGTATGAGATCCAGCCCGGTGCAACCATATGACGTCACTACCCAGACGTTATTGCGGCATAAACAACAATGGCGGCCTACAGGTGAAAATATTTTTTTCAAATTTTATACAAACTAAGATATTTTGAGAGATTTTATTATCGTTCTTATGTAGCTGGTAAAAACACTGATCATTTAGGAAAATGACGTTCGGGCAGCCAGGGTTCCTTTTAAAGGCTGTGCTCTTAAACTATTGATCAGCTGATGAACAGACTGTTTAAATTGCTTGCTAACACCAGTCTATGCGCTGTACTGTTACATACATGCAAATGTGAGTAGATTCCTCCATTTTTAGGTCATGCAGAAAAGGGCTGTCAAGTTAAACCAGGCCCCAGTATTTGATTATATTCTACATAAATAGAAATGCTTTACATCACAACAAAGCATCTTCACCATTTTCTGCACTGAAGTAACAAAAATATTATTAATTAATCAGAACTTGATGCATATTGTTCAGTATCACCTTGATGTATTTTGTTTACCTCTATGCGTCTCTGTCACATGACTTCCCATCCTTATAAACTCCTGTAAACACTGTAAACTCTGTTGACTCTGTGTTAACCAGCAGCCCGGCCCTGCCTGAACCTCCGCTCAGAGCCTTTCTGCTCCCAGGTTCAGCGACGAGGCGGCTGAGACAGATTTGTGGAGGAGCGTCTTCACTCAGGACAGTGTAATGAAAAGCCTCGCCGTCTTTCTGTGCTAAAGAGTTCATTACGCCCCGTCATCAATCCTTCCTCTTTCTGAAGCATTACATTCATCAGGAAAATTAAAAAAGTGTCATGTCTGCGGTGATTTGTATTCTTCCATCAAAAACACACACCGTCGAGCCGCTTCAATTTGCATATTCTCAGGATGTAATAATAACTCATTGGGGCCTGGCTCAGCCTGAGCGGAGCAGGGATGAGATGGAGTCTCTCAGCAGGACGGGCTGGAAAAGACGAGGAGACAGGGCCAGCGAAGACGGATAAAACCTCAGGGATCAGACTCTGAGAGGCAAAGAATCTCCTGCTTGTGTGTTCATGGCTTCATTTCTATCACTGAATGAGTCTAATCCTTTAGTCTCAATGAAGTCTTCATTGTCTTGTAGGTAAATTCTACCAGAGCTGATAGGTTTCAATCTTAATCGGTGTCTTAACTTTCCCCGGCTTCTCTCCGAATCCAGCAGGAAGGATTGTTAACTTCTCGAAACAGTTTGTTCTAAAAATGTCACAAGATCTTCACGAGATGATGAGGTTATCACATTAAGATTGTCTAATTGTTTTAAGACATGTTTGAGGAGCGGGCCTCAAACACCAAGGTCTGCCCCTCTGCAGGCCTCCTGTTGGCTGGCCAATCAGAGGGAGGGGGGCACCTTAAAGAGACAGCAACAAAAAAGAAGTGTTTCAGACAGCAGCTGAAATAAGAAAGGTGACCAAAGTCAAAGTTTTGAGAAAATAAGTCAATATTCTCAGACAAAATGGCAAAATTATGAGATAAAGAGCAAAGTCTTGAGCCAGAAAGTCAAAGTTATCAGATTAAAAGTCATATGTTAAGATAAAAAAACAACATTTTGAGACAAAAAGTTAAATGTTTTGATGGAAAATCAAAATTCTGAGACGATTGCCAAAATTATGAGATAAAAGTCACATTTTTGAGATAAAAAGCAAAATCTTGAGCCGGAAGGTTTTGAGACAAAAGGTAAAATATGATAAAAATGCAAAATTATCAGAAAAAAATGCAAGACATTTAGGTGAAAAAGTCAAAGTTATCAGATTAAAAGACATATGTTAAGATAAAAAAACAACATTTTGAACCAAAAAGTTAAATGTTATGATGAAAATTCAAAATTATGAGAGAAAAAAATCAAAATTCTGAGACGATTGCCAAAATTATGTGATAAAAGTCACATTTTTAAGATAAAAAGCTAAATCTTGAGCCAGAAGGTCAAAGCGATGAAATAAAAAGTCAAATTCTGAGATAAAATAACACAAAGTTTTGAGACAAAAGGTAAAATATTACGTTAAAAAAATGCAAAATTATCAGGAAAAATGCAAAATTGTAGGCGAAAAAGTCAAAGTTATGAGATAAATGGAAAATATTTTGAGATAAAGTTAAAATTTTGGGACGGAATAAAGACTAAAGACGCCTCATTAAGTTTCTGAACGAAGGGTCACATCGAGTGGGTAACATCAGCTCTAAACATGAAGCATCTTGACCACGTGGAGCAACGTTCCCCCGTTTCAGGTTTTTTTCTTAGCTGTGGCCTGAAATGTTTGATCAGCTGATGAAAAGACCATTTCACTTTGATTGTTGTCTTAAATAGATTGCTTACTTATCACTACTTGGTTTGTGGAAACTATCTGATCAAACTAACTGAGGGAACAAAGGGAACATCACAGGCTTGAGTGTTTTTGTCTGTTTTCTTGGACCTCAGTCGACCTTCGTGTGGCTACTGTGTGTGTATGAGTGTGTGTGTGAGTGTGTGTGTGTGGTTTGAGCAGAGTAATGGCCTCCATTCATTATGAGGCCAGTTGATTTTCATTTACTCTCTCCGCTCCGACAATTAAAGGGAGCAGCTGAGGAGGTGATGGAGGGACCGGGACGCCCAGAGGTCGCTCACCACTTTTAGTGATAAATTAAGTACTATTATCAAGACCCCACCCCCCATCTCTCCCTCTCAAACACACACACACACACACACACACACACACACACACACACACACACACACTTCAACTCTGTCAACTCTGCTCCATCACTGTGGAGGAAAACCATTAGACTTATAACAAAGCTTACAGCTACTTTAACACAATCATAACATTTGTTTTTGTGTCTTATTCTCGACCTAAGCTACAAACATTTGGAGACATGTTAGAGCATCATTAAAAGCTGGAGCTAATTTAATTTCACATTTAATCTTTGGTTAAAAGGTCAAACAGAAAGTAACTAACCCCTGTTTGTGAAGGAGAACTTGCCACAATGAAGCTGTGAAATGTCATGACTACAAACCTCTATTATTTCAGCTGATTTCAAGCACAAACGCTTCAAAAATTTGGGAAAGTTTCAGGAAATTTAGGCCTTAGTGGTGGACATTATTCACTGTTTATTCAATTAGAAATATACAAATCTCATTGGAAACCTAAGAATTCGCACTGGTGCACTGCGGAAATCACAAGGATGTGACGTAGCCCCAATAAGCAAAACTAGGGGAATATCCCAACTCTGCCAAACAATTGTAACTCCTCAATTTTTTGCCAAAGTTAAAAACTTCCGAGTACTGTTGAGAGGTGCTTTCAGTCAAATACAGTATTCTAACTCAATGAACTCCTAGAAAAAGTCTTTTACACTGCTACAAGTGTCCATGCCATATACAATCTTATTTACAAGATGTTAAAAAAACCTCAAGTCTATGTTTGAGTGGAAAAAGGGACTAAGCACTCATAAAGTATCTTCAGATGTGGTGTGATCAAAGGAGGATCAGGGGTGGCCCTATTGTTAAGAAATGCAATGTTGTGTGGCCTCTTGGGAGCCAAACGTGTGCTTAAGTGCCCTTCTTGGACCAAAAATTGCGCCCCAAAGGGACCTTTTGGGAGCCAAAATACTCTAAAGTGCCCTCTTGGGAGCCAAAACAAATGCTGAAGTGCTCTCCTGGCTGGTGAACCACACTAATCTACCTCTTTGGCTAGTTAAAACATGTTAACCGTTCTCATAAGGAAAAACACACACACTTAAGTGCTTCCTTGGGATCCAAAATACATTAAAATGCCTTCACAGGAGCCAAACACTTTCTGAAGTGCCTTTTTTAGTGCCAAACCTGCCCTAATGTGCCCTTTTGGGAGCCAAAACAAATGCTGAAGTGCCCTCCTGGTTGGTGAACCACACTAATCTGCCCCTTTAGCTGCTTAAAACATGACAAACTGCCTTCCTGGGAACCGAAACACATCTTATTTTCTTCCCACCTGCTATTCCATATGTAAATTTATAGCCATAAACAATATAATATGTCCAGACCATTTTAGCCTCAGTAGGTAAAGGTTTAGAATCAGTGTTCAACTCCCTCTCTTTTTACTGCATGGCGCAATTCAGGGTCAGGCCCAAAGTCTATTTACATTCAACCCCCAGCTTTCATCCTACAACGTATTTATTAAGTAATTAATTCACTGAAGTTAATCATCTTCTAAATTATGCTTACATTTAAGTCCTCTGTCAAGAACACAAACTGAACCAAAGAAACTCAAGAACTCTTCCAGCTGATGTCTTGAAATGAAATAAAACGGAGCAGACAAGACAAAGATTAGATGAGATATTTGAGGCTAAAAATGTCAATTATCTGTAAATCAATCCTTATCAAATCCCAATTCTGATCCTGCCATATAAACATTCTGACATATTTTGCCCATATCGCCCCCTAATGGACAACATTTGTGTGTTCAGAAGCAGTTTTCTGCATGTAACACTGCAGAAAACTTAACACCTGAGGAACAGGTGAGCTTTGATTTCATCAGACTGTAATAATAAAACTGGGAAATGGTAAACAAAGAAAGCATCAACATTTTCCCGTAGTCTCCTTCCTCCTAACCTCTGTCCCTGCTTTCCTCAGAAGCGTCTCTTTGTCCACCATCTTTCTCTTACGTTGTTTTGTCCTCTTAAGTCACCACTTTGTCCCCTCTCAGCACCCTTACCTCAGCTCACGCTTCTTTTTCCCCGCTCGCCTTCCCCGTCCTTGTAAATCTGCAGCTGTGACAGAAACCCGGGTTGTGGACTGAGTCCAGCGGAGCCTCGTCCACAACAAAACACATATTAGCATTAGAGAGCAAACTAACATATTAGTGTGCGGTTCATCTGATGGGACGGGCAGCGCGGCACAATTAGTCATCCGGCGGGGGGACAAACACAATTACA
>RPOG01005312.1:5274-33686 GCA_008086565.1 Thalassoma bifasciatum | reverse complement strand
CTTCCGACCCAGATAAGGATGCTGATCAGGAAGCTCTGCGCTACTCTCTCCACGGCCAGGGTGCAGAAAGCGAATTCATTATTGATGAGGTCACGGGCAAGATCTACGCCCAGCGGACACTGGACCGTGAGGAGCGGGCCGTGTGGCGTTTTGTTGTCTTAGCCACTGATGAGGGCGGTGAAGGTCTCACCGGCTTCACCGACGTCATCATCAATGTGTGGGACATCAATGACAACGCGCCCGTCTTCACCTGCGCCCCCAGCTGTCACGGAGAGGTAGCTGAAAACTCTGTGGCGGGAACGTCTGTGATGGAGATGACAGCCACAGACCTGGATGACTCCGCTGTGGGGCAGAACGCCGTGCTCTCCTACAGGATTCTGGGTAGTTTAGATGCCACTAACCTTGAGGTGGGAGGACTGCCTACCTTCTCAGAGATGTTCACCATTAATCCCAGCACAGGAACCATCACTGTAGCAATGGGGGGGCTGGACAGAGAGCAGGTGGAGTCCTACCTGTTGGTGGTGGAGGCCCGAGATGGGGGAGGGATGACGGGAACTGGAACTGCCACCATCAAAATAAAGGACGTGAACGACCACGCACCAAGATTCACCGATCACTCCTGCATGGCGAGGATTTCTGAGAATGCAGAGCCAAATGCTCAGGTAGGTTAATATAACCTTGATCCCAACTATATCTTAGCAGAGATACAAGTCCTTTTGTATGGTTCCAATGTCTCAGATGTAAATGGGATGTTTGTGGGAGATTTTAATGATCATCAAGAATGTAAACAACCAAACACATCAAACTTCTCATTATTTTCAATCGGCATCCAGAGAAGAAACAAAGGTGCTTGTTTGTCAGCTGCATAGACGTGATCAAATCAGTCTTTTAATGAACACAGCTCTTTTCAAAATTCAACTCAGACACACACACACACACAGAAAAAAACAACAATCTGAATTCACAGTGTGACCCCCCCTTTGGGATATTTTTCTCTTTTCATCATTATTTGTAAGATAGGCTTACACCATTAAAACAGGATTGCATGGTGGAATAATCCAACAATCACAAGGACATGCTGTGATAAATAGTGGATTTTTCACATTCATAGAAGTATGTCGCTCTTCGTCGGCTGGATGTTGATCAATTGTTATTTGTTAGTCCCTGTGAGAACGTTCTAAGTGATCCTGGAGAAGTCTCACTTTTATGTATATACCTGATCATAATCCACAATTTAAAATGAGATTACCAACACTAAAATGAGTTATTTCTGCATGCCATTTCTCAGCTTCCTGATCAGGTAGAATAGGACCAGATTGATTTATGGCACGACAAGAACAATGTAGTTCTCTTAGTAGTTAACTAGCGTGGCTCTAAATGTTCTCCAGTTAACTAGTAAGACTAATAAAGCCACCTCTAGTGTGACAAGTGGACCTTTCTGCTCTTACTAGTTAATTTGTAAAAACTTTTTTTATCCTAACTCGTTAGCTAGTATGGTCCATATTTATGCCTTTCTGGCTTGATAGTGGACATCTTGACACTTACTAGTTGCTGACTAGTTAACTAGTAGACACAAAATTGTTGGTACTAGTCAACTAGTGGATATTTTGCTGTCTACTAGTTTACCAGCACATTTTCAATGTTCTACAAGTAAATAAGTGCAGCCTAAGACCTCACTAGTAAAGAAAACTTGGCTTTGATATCAAGGATATCTAATATATGTTCAGTTGGCTTGCCATAGAAGTGTCCGTGTTGAGTAACATGACTGATGTTAGCTTGAAATAACAGGATGAAGAGGACACCCAGACACTTAACCTGAGGGAAGGGAGAAACTTGGGCATTATCAGCTGCTAAGGAAAAACTGTGTGATTTTGTGAGCATGGATTTGGTACCAATGAGAAAAACCTCGCTTTTATTTCCGTTGAGTTTTGTGGAAGTTGGAGGAGAACCATGCTTTTATGCCCTGGAGGCAGTCACAGATGTAGAGCTGGCTGTCATCCATGCAGCAGTAAAAGCTGATGTTAAATTTATGGAAGATATTACCAAGAGGAAGTAGAAAATAATGAATGGAAGGTAGTATACTAAAAGCGAACAAAATAAAACCAAAAAAAGGCATTTTTACACTTTTTCAGACCTTTGAGGTAAACTACTTGTTAGTTGTCATCACATCTAAGCCTTTTTTTTACTTTTATAGTTTAAGTTAACAAAAACTCATAACATTGTCGCCTCGTCTTGGTCACTTTAAATTTATCTTAACTTTTTGTCTAAAGTATTCCCTTTAATTAACAGGTTGTTCCAAGTGTTGAAATCTGCAGCATTTCACTCTAAACACTTCGGCCTGTCCGATCTCTTAGTGAGATAATTGATCCTGGACTCTTCTCCCAAAATAAAGCTGCTGTTCTCTCTGTTGATCTACAGAGTAAGGAAAGATTGTTACAGACAAAAGTGACTTTATTGTGGAATAATCCTTGCACCAAGTTGAAACAAAAGACGCTTTCTGTGATAAACATTGTGGCTTTATTTTAATCTCCGGCTTCAGACAAAAAGCAGCTAATTTCACCCTGCAAACACTTCTCACACACGTTTTATAAATTTCACCTGCTTGTTGGACCAATTAGCAGAGAGCTCTGTGCTGTGACATGGGTTGAATGAATTTTCCCCTTATGTGGAGTTTAGACTCTCAAAAGTCCTCTTTTCATCCACTACTGAGACTGTTTACAAGCTGATTTTGATTAAAAGAAAGGAGCACACCAATAATTTGCCATGTCTATGATTTTTGTATGAAAAAACAAAGATATTAAAATATGTTTGTGGAGATGAAATTTGGACTGCTTGAAGAAAGATACTTTGAAAAATAAAGCCATAATGGGTAGATAACACTTTTGTTGTTCCCTTTAGGTGTGTCCATCAGGGAAATTGACATATCCGTCACATTCATGGCAATGTACACATAAACGATAGGGAATCAAAAGAGTCAACACCATTAAAAATATTTATAAAAAAATATTTAAAAATAAATAAAATTAAACATAAATAGAGCTTTAAGATGTATTCAAGTATTGTGTGCACCTGAAAGTGATTCTGTATGTACACAGGAACATGAATTTATTATTATTATTATTATTATTATTGTTATTATTATTATTATTATTATTATTATTATTATTATTATTATTATTATTATTATTATTGTTATTATTATTATATTTATTTAAGTCACACTGTTTTAAGTTGAATCCTCAGTTACAAATTTTTGAAAAATATGAAAAAAAATGGAAAACTTCTTTTCATGCTTTAAAACAAATAAAAACACTCAAGGGAAACATCCTGACACTGACTTTCATAATTCATACATCAGAGGGTTAAGAGAACACTTGTGGAAAAAGCAGGAAATCTGAGTGTGTATTATGACAGGTTCATGTCCAAAGTGTCATTTTATTGGAAAGGAAACAGTTTGATTTAGTGGTGAAGCCTTGATTGTTGCTCACTGGGTTTTTATCCCACTCAGGTGCTTGAGCTGGCTGCGGAGGACAGGGATACTGGAGAGAACGCTCAGCTGACCTTCAGTGTTGTTGCCGGAGACCAGGAGCAGAAGTTCTACATGGTCAGTCACAAGCAGGAGCAGCGCGGCACCCTGAGGCTGAAAAAACGCCTGGACTATGAACGACACAGCGAGCAGAGGTTTAATCTCACACTGAAGGTGGGTTGAAGCTCTTCAAATTACCCTTACACAACAGGTCTTTTCCTCTCATTTGAGGGTTTTACTTCACTTTCGTAAAAATAACCTTTAATAGGAAAGGACTTCAGTCTGAGTGAATCAGTTAAATAGGCTGGTTCAAGGGTGCACTGCTTTCATGTTTGATTTGAGGAGTCAGAAATATGAAGCTGTTTTTTTTGCAGGTATTCAGAGTTTTGTACATATGCATACAACATGTCCCTCGGGAGGTTAGGAAATTGCTGAAAGAAATAGTAAACAGTGGAGGTTTTGGGACATTTCATAAGCTCTGATCTTAGAGTTATTTATTTTTCCTCAACACTGCCTCAAACCAACCTGTCAGCCCGTCTGTCAAAGGCTCAGAAGAGGAGCTGCAGTGGAAGCTATAAAGCCATCAAACAGAAGGTGCCATATGTCAGTTAGAGACGGCAACTTTAGAGCTCAACAAGGCCACTTTCTCAACTTTTTATGAGAGTGGCACTGACTGGAGGCTGTTTGTAAATAACCATGAACCGTACAAGGTTTGTAACAATTAGGGTTGGTAGTTACAGCTGTCCCCTGAACGGGGTCTCTCTGGATGTTTTCCCCGTTCATGTCCTCAATCTGCTCCCACAGAAAGTGCCGTGCAATTGACCCGCAGCTTGTCAAGGACCGACAGATAGACTCAAGCCTCGAGCAAGCCTCCCTGAGTGAGATAAGCAGGGTAGATGATAGATTAATGAGGTTTTAACCAACAGGTGCAACCCTCATGAATCAGAATCAGAAATACTTAACTAATCCCAGGGAGAAATTCACTGTTACCTTCGCTCTTATCACAATATAGCAGTAACATCAAGAAAACAAACAAGACAGAGGTAATGAAATATGTAATGGTTTGAACAATAAGTACACAATAAGCTGTGAGTACTGAAAGCAAAAAGTGCCAAAGGTAAAAAAAAATATTTACATTGTGATTGTAGCAGGATGAACTGTGTTTAATATATTTCACTAACTGAATAGGTGTAAAGACATTGCCCGGTGTTTTAAAACATTTACAACCAGATTGCACAGACTATCACTACCGTAATTACTGCACTATTGGGTGCACCTGGATATAAGCCACATGCACAAAATTTAAAAAGAAAAACTTGTTTTTAAGACAAAGGTGTCTATTAGAGCCCAATACGGGATACGGGAGTTTTAAGGCCAATGCCGATACCCAATATTATCCCATAAATCCACTAATATATAAAATAAGATCATTGATATACATAGGATATATACTGTACATGAACACAAATTGTTATAATCCCCAAAATATTATTTTTGGTAGGACACAGCAACTTTAAAACACCTTATTGTTGTCTTTTATTAGAAAAGGGTGGATGTGTGTATTGACGGGGGCCTTTATCTCTGTTTATTTTGCAAAAGAGCATTTTACACAACGTTAGAACGCCATTCTATAGTCTAATATTAGGTAACGGTGGACGTGTGAATTAACAGCAGCATTTATCATTGACAAAGAATGCGGCCTGACACAGACACACAGGAGCAGGAACGACACGATCTCCTCACAGAAAAAAAAAAAAAGTTTACACATCGGCTCCATAATGGCCGATGTCGATTAATCAGTGACGCATTATAATCGGCCCGATTAATCGTTCGGGCTCTAGTGTCCATGCTGTAGCGTGAAATATTTACACGGAAAGGTTTAATTCATAATTTCATTGTAGATTGGCCATACCTAAACCAGGACAACAACAGTGATAATAGTGGACTACCATGTTGTGCAACTCAATCTACTGACTGCCTTTCAAGAAAATGTGTGCACCATTTCTGCAATCAGTGAAAAAGAATTCAGTATATACGCTAGATAATCAGTGCACCTAAACTTCAGCTTCAAACCATTGTTCTGTCTATAACTCTTACAATTATATGGCCAACTACAAGTCTGGCATGCTTACTGCAACATTTTCAGTCCCTGAGCAGAGTGTACGGTAAGGTGGTGTTCAGAGTTTGGGAAGTCAGTAAAAATTGTAAACACTTCTAGTTACTAGTTTCTAATGACAAATCATGTGACTTTTACTCTATTCTTCAGTGCTCTTATCAATGTACATATTTATTGTCATAATGGATGTCTGAGAATTGAAGCCTGTCTTGAACAACATGCAGTACCTCACAGTCTGTCTGTTTAGTCCCTCCTGGCTGACAGACTCTGGAGTTGGTTGTGATTTAATATAAGGTCTTGGCTGTTTGAATGGAGTGACTCCTCTTTGGTCTGGTGAGCTAACATGAGCTGCAGTAGATTCAGTAGTTTTTGCAGCTCATGTTAGCTCACCAGACCAAGGAGAAGCGCTGGGCCCTCTAGGAGCCACTGACTATTACAAATGTGCAGAAGTGGTTGGATTCAGTCATCTTGACAGTGAGGTTTTCCTTCCTGCTGGTAGACAATAACATGTCACTGTATCCTCATCCTTCAACTCAAAAAGGGAAAAGTAACCTTATTTGGGGTATTTTATTTTATTTTATTTTTTTCCCTATGAAGTCTTTAATGCATTTCATATCATTGGATTTGTGTTGTTGTTGTTTGACATATGACTTCAATGGTCTATTTTGATACTTTTTTGTTAATCACATACTGTATTTATGTGTTATAAAGGGGATTTTTCAATGAACCAATGGTCTTCTTTGAGCATGTTAGTGTGAATATGTCTCTGTAAGCTCCTGATGTTCCAGTTTAAAGAGTGATCCAGTAAACTAGAGACCTTCAGTTGAATGTGTCAGTGCATATCCAGTTAACAACAGCTCTTCAAACACAATAGAAGTCCTCGGGAATACCTTCTAGTTGCTTCAGTATATGTATAGAGGAATCAGAATACCCTCTTCTGATAAGTATTCAATGATCATCCGAAACCATTTGAGAAGAATGCATCCAGCTGGAAGTCATCAATCATCAATCATTAATTTTGAAGCTGAAACATGAGTTAAACTTACTTACTGGGTCAGTTACTGTCTAAATACTTTAGACAACAGAGAGGTCTGATGCTTGTCTGGGAGCTGTTTTAGGCTTTTTGTATTTGCTTTGTGTGGTGACGGCTTGGTCAGTAGCACTTGCCTCCTCTCGTGTGTCAAAAAATCCATTTGAAGTCCAATAAAGCATGATTAAAACCTCCATAGGCTGGATGTCCTCCATGCTAACAGGCTAACTGTGGTTTAACACACAACGATGTTGTACCGTCTTCTCTATCCATGGTGTCATTTGCCAAAGGGCCTTTGTCGTATTCTTACTGCCCACTGGTCTGGGGTCTTTCACAACTACTTTTATCTCACTCTCCATTCATCTCCAGTCTGATTAAACATAGAGGTGCAATAGGCTACAGGAACAGTTTAGTTCTGAGGAATGTTTCTGGTTGTACCTCAGCTTTTGATCAGCTGTGTGATCAGTAATGTTTGTTTGAGGTGTTCAATTTACTCTATGTGAACCATTAGGTTTTTAAGATTTAGCTCTAAAGTTGAATTGAATGACACAATAAGACCCTGGTGGCCTAAGATCAGCATACAGTGAACCACAAAAGCGAGTACACCCCTCACAATTCTGCAGATATTGAAGTATATCTTTTCATGGAACAACACTGACAAAATGACACTTTGACAAAATGAAAAGTAGTCTGTGTGCAGCTTATATAACAGTGTAAATTTATTTTTCCCTCAAAATAACTCAAAATATAGCCATTAATAGCTAAAGCCCTGGCAACAAAAGTGAGTACACCCCTAAATGTCCAAATTGAGCACTGCTTGTCATTTTCCCTCCACTCGCTAGTGTTACAACAATACATTTCATTGAGGGAAACATGAACTCCAACATGCACTGTGAAATACTGCAGCAGAGCATGATCTCCTCCCTCCAGAAACTGGGTGGCAGTGCAGTGTTCCAGCATGATAATGAGCCCAAACACACTTCTAAGACGACCACTGCTTTACCAAAGAGGCTGAGGGTAAAGGTGATGAACTGGCCAAGCATGTCTCCAGACCTAAACCCAATAGAACATCTTTGGGGCATCCTCAAGTGGAAGGTGGAGCTGCGCAAAGTCTCTAATATCTGCCAGCTCCGTGATGTTGTCATGGAGGAGTGGAAGAACATTCCAGTGGCAACCTGTGAAGCTCTGGTCAACTCTATGTCCAGGAGAGTGAAGGCAGTTCTGGAAAATTATGGTGGCCACACAAAATATTAACACTTCAGAAACTTTCACTAAGGGGTGTTCTCACTTTTGTTGCCAGGGGTTTAGCTATTAATGGCTATATTTTGAGTTATTTTGAGGGGAAAATAAATTTACACTGTTATATAAGCTGCACACAGACTACTTTTCATTGTGTCAAAGTGTCATTTTGTCAGTGTTGTCCCATGAAAAGATATACTTAAATATCTGCAGAAATGTGAGGGGTGTACTCACTTTTTTGATACACTGTAATCATTGGATATAAGTCTGAAATTCTTACACTTATTTGGACATAACTCCACACTAAAGTGATGAATGTTGGAGTTTTAACACATAAGGTCACCTTCACTGTTAAAAAAATTGCATTTTTATGAGCATTTGTCACTCAACTTACTGTTCTATGTAAGTAAAAGTAGATTACACACAAAAAAAAAAACTGAAGAAGACCTGATTTTTGCCATAACCTACCTTATCTCCTCAACGCTTCCTTTGACAAATGAAAGGAACTTCCTGTACTATTAATCTGTAAAAATCATCAAGGAACAAATAGTAAAACCAATATCTTATTTCATCCATACCCCGCCAACTTGCTATCAGAGAAAAATATACCGAAAATAAACATGAACGACAAAGAACCTTTTTCTTTGTCTACTATGTAAAAACTGGACTTAAGCAAATTACTTTTTGCAGCAAAGCCCCCTGATACTTACTCTCTTCTTTAGACTGAAGTGAATCCTTTCATATTTCATGAAGGTTGACAATCAGAATAATTTGTTTCCTATGTTAAATTATTCAATTTTTTTCATCTCTGAGTTTTTTTTAGCTCTGTGAAAAACAATGAACTGATTTAATGTCATCAGTCTCTGATTGGGACGAAAAATGAAAAAAAAACAAAAAAACAATCACAATCAGTGCTTGCCAGCTTAATGAAGCAGATATTTGTCAGTTTGATTAATGTGTTGAGATACCTGTAATTTAATCACATGAATGTATTAAATATTGATGTTATTGTATGAATTTGATGTTGTGATGTCCTTGTTTCAGGTTGAAGACTTGGATTTCTCCAGCCTGCTGCACTGTGTGGTTGAGGTGGAGGACTACAATGACCACGCTCCTGTCTTCATCCCACACTTCCTGGCTCTGGCCCCACTGCCTGAGGACATCACCGTGGGAACCAGCGTGGCACGTTTGGTAGCCAGCGACTCTGATTCAGGGCAGAACCGTGAGATCACCTACAGCCTATCAGAAGACTCGGATCCTGAGGGCTTGTTTACCATCGACCAGTCAGGGTTGCTGTCTGTGGCCCGGCCTCTGGATCGGGAGAGAATATCCCAGCATCACCTGGTTGTCATCGCCACAGATCACGGAGTTCCACCTCTCACAGGCAGCGCCACGGTCCAGCTGCCTCTGTTGGATGTGAATGATAATGGACCAGAGTTTGAAGCTGCGTATGCGCCGGTCGTCTTTGAGAATGTTGCCGGACCACAGGTAGGCTCAGCTGGGTTCACCCCGAAGGCTTAGAGCATAAAATGTGGACATGGCTGACATGATGCTGGTTATTTGCATTTTGACTGTTTGAGAGCCTTCAGGTTGGAGTTTATTTAGTCTCCGTCTTGGTATTATCTTTTGGATTATGAAGTAGCTATTTAGAGAAATGGATGGATATGCATCATTGCAGACTTATAGCACTGACGCTGGCATGCAATTTTTTCTTCAGATTATACATTAAAAACATGTAGATTGAAAACTGACATCTATACTTCACCTGGATTTACAGTCTGGTGTCTGTTTGCTAGTGGTCTTCATCAATAAATCATGTAATAGCACGCTTATATAATTGGAAAGAAAAGTCCAAAACAGAAGCAGGTTCAACACTTTAAAGAAATCCTGGCCCTTTTTGATAAGGATTATTTCTTTCTGCAAATACAGATCAAAAACACACAAACAAGAAACTGTCTTAAGGTGTTTTTCTAAAAGCGAATCAGTGTTTTCTTTCTCCCTGGAAAGCATCAGAATTGATTGACAGAGCTTTCAGCAGACATATTGAGTAGAAAGCCAGCGGAAAAATTACAGAACCAAGTTGAGAAGAGGCTGGAAGCCCATAAATGTCTGTATATGTAGGGAAAACGTCTTAATTCTTACTGTTGTGTTGAGTTGCTGTCACCATTGTTTCTGTTGTTCTTGACCCATCCAGTAGTTAGTGATGCAGTGTAATCCCATGTTTGTCTCTTTACTTAAATCCACTGAGCATTTCTGCCGCAGCTTGGGCATGCACACACAGTCATATGGACCACTAAGGCATTTTCCTCATGATTTCCTCATCATTTTCAAATGGCTCTTCCCCAGATGGACTAGTGAAATATCTCTGTGGCGGATATATGAAACTGTTTGTCTGGCGTGTCAGGTTAATGTTACTCAAGAGTAGACTAAAATCCCTTGGAGGCTTATATCACACTTTTTTCTCACCAGTATGAATTGGAGAAGCTTCTTAAAGGAGAGCTCAACCAAGTCAAAGTGCCTTAGTGGAATCAGTATCAGACATGCAATTTCTTTTTTTTTTTCATTCCCTTCTTATTGAAAGACCTGACCATGCTTGCATTGTTATAAGCCTTTGCCAGCAAGCTTACTGTTATGTGTCAGTAAACATAAATTCAAGTAGATCACAAGAAAAAAAAAATCTTTGGGTAAGTTGGGTCTGTGTTCCATTCCATATTTAAGATAAGATGAGATTACCCTTTACTTATCCTACAATGGGGTAATTCACAAATTTATTTACAGCTAAACTGAGACTTGACAAAGCTAGATACATGGGCATTGGACCAGGATGTAATGAACCAAGAAATGAAGGGTTTATTTTATCAAAACCGGAGAGGCTAGTTTTTCTAGCTTTTCTAGATTTTCTTAAATCTTCACAAAGGATTCAAAGATTCAAGGAACTTTATTGTCATGCCAGTTCACATTTGCATGTTAATGGTATGAAATCAGTACTCATAGTCCCATTTTTTAAAAGCCTAAATAGATAAAAAGTACACAGTAGGAGAGTGTTGCAAAAATAAAATTCCAAGTGAAATATACACATAAAAATGCAAACATAGGAAATTAGAAAAGCCTTAAGTATACAATCAGACAGTATAGCAATATGGTAAGAATATAAGGATATTACAAAAACAAAGAGCAATTTAAATTTAACGTTAAGTATAATACCAAGTAAAATATACACATTAGATAGAAACTTAGGAAGGAGAAAAGCCTAATAAACAATAAGTACTCAGTACGGCGGTAGAGCAAAATTGTAAACATGTAAAAATACTAAGAAAAGAAAAAGCAACTTAATTAATCAAGCAATTTACATAAGATTAACTTTTAAGTTGCTAAAGATGGTAACTTCTGGCTTAACTTGTTTTCCTGGAAAGAAGCACTGACCGAGGTTGGCTGATGAGTTTAAGTTAGCATACCGCTTTAGTTTTGAAATAAAAAGTGACAATGTCCACTTCCTAATAGTCTTTCAATCTTGTTTGTTGTCATGGTTACAAACTAATTTATGCACAACACTTAATCATTCTTGTTGCTGATTAATAAAACATTTACAAGTCCTAACCCTTTGTGTCCTCTTTTTGTTTAGGTAGTAAGAATGAATCAAACGTCGACCCTCCTCCGAGCCGTGGACCAGGACTCTTCAGAAAACGGCCCGCCCTTTCACTTCACCGTTCCTTCCGAGTATCGCCACAGCAACGACTTCTACCTCCAGGATAACCTCAACGGCACAGCAACACTAACAGCTCTGAGGACGTTTGACCGAGAACGCCAGAAGGAGTTCCTCATTCCCATCATCATGAGCGACAGTGGCCGACCAGCCAAAACTGTGACCAGCACACTGACAGTGACCATCGGGGACCAGAACGATCACGCACACGTGGCAGGGGAGAAGAAGATTTTTATAAACAGTCACAGAGGTGAGAGGGTCATCAACATCCTTAAAATATCTCGACAGTTTCACAATCAAAACATCATCTATGTGAAAAAAATGTTGAGTTACAGTTGCTCCAGTGTTGCTTTACCGGATATCTGAGAAATAAAACTTTGCTGTAGTTTGACAGACAGCCACAACATTTCTGATCAATAAGATCTGTTCTCCTGTTCTCTGTATAATCAAAGACCTTCACACCACTGTTTGACACAATACAAACACTTCTTTTTTCTATTTCAAAACTCATTTTTCATTAACTCGTAAAATAGAAAAGTATGAGCACTTCTATACATAAAAATCAGTGGTGCCAACAACAGAAAAAAGTGTAACTTTTCTGGCAAAGACAAACAGCAGGCTGAAAACCAGCATGTCAAGGTCTGCCTTTTAAGTTTGAAGGGTAGTGTCAGAATAATTCCCACATGGTTCACAAAGTTTGGAGTTGAAGAGGAGCAAAAAGCAGCCATCTGCACATGATTTTAATCATTGTGAAAACAGTTTTCTAGCCTTTTAATTTCCACATTTCTTCATAACGGATGTCAGTTTAGATAGTTCAGGTTTTATTCTAGTGTCAGGATTTGCTTTTCCACTCAACACAGATGGTATGTACTAAAACAGTAAAAGGGCAATACACTGGTGTGAAATGATATGATGTATGGAAGTTAATGTATCTTTTAAAATTATCCCTTTTGTTTTTTTTGTTTTTTTTTTCTTCCTGAAGGTCGGATGCCAACTACAGTGCTTGGAAAGGTTTACTCTCCTGATCCTGATGACTGGGACAACAAGACGTACGTTTTTGAGGGACATGTGCCAAAGTAAGTAAAGTGCCACCGTAAATTTCCCTTAAAGAGGCGATTATCTTTTTTCCAAGGTGGTAACAAGGATATGAAGTAATGATGCTGGTTATTCAGACGAAAAAAATAGCAGCTTTTCAAACCTCTACATATTCACATATTGCAGAAATCCCTAAATCTGCATATCTAATTTGTTCTGGCCAATCAGAGGGAAGGGGGGTAAGTGGCTTAGGCAGTCTTAAAGGGACAGTAACTAAAAAAAAGTGCCAGACAGAGGCTCCAGGTAAGGGCAGTAGGGATTTTTTTTTTTTTTTTAGAATTACAAACCATGTAAAGCTTCGTTCATCAAAAGATAACAATGTAAATATTTGTTTTTTTGTTTTTTTGTTTTTTTTTAAGCGTAATATCCCCTTTTCTGAAGGATTGTCACATGTCAGGGTTTCAGCCTCTGTCCCAAATGTTTTGTCTGAGAGAAGCTGAGATTGTTTTGAGCTATAAGCCAGACAAAACCATGCTACATTCTTCAATTATGATTTTTGATAATGTGATACCGAGAACTCATTACTGCATTATCCTGCCTCAATGCTCCTTATTTGTGCCAGCGCTCCCTAATTTTTTCATTTCATTTTTTTCAGTGCTGGGTTGGTTAGAGATGTTTTTTTAAAGCTGATTAAAATCCTGCATATTCAGGTTTTAACACTGCAAATCATTGTATTCTAGCTACTTGAGCCTATTATTGTTTTGTCAGGGCAGTAATAGATATACTCTGTGACAGGATCTGATGTTGCACTGTTTGGGTTTGGTTCACCAGAAGACACTAACATTTCTTGTAGGTTTAGCTGACTGCTCAGCGATGGGGGTTATACCCGTGATATTATCAGACCTTGAGCTATGTTAAATTTCTCGGCTCACCTTGCTGCAAAGTGTGGTGTATGTTTTGTTATTGCGACTGATTCAGACTTGAAATAACACAAAGCAGCAACACTCTGACATAATTTCTCAGAGGGAGGAGAGAGAGAGACGAGCTACTGCTCAGACTGTGACCCATTTACAGACTCAGCTGATGAATCCCCTTTGACATTTACAGATTCACACAGTCTCCCTTTGTATAATTGCCTTTTTTCATGTGTTTTAATTTTGTGTACTTTGATAAACTCGTGTTAAATCCTAGCACGGTTCATAATAAATTGACGAGCATCCTTCTTTGATGTGACTGCAAACTCCCAGAAGATGGTGCAAGCTAATTTAGAGATTCCAGCAAAAGTAAAAGACCATAATGACTGGAATAAAGGACAACATTTTATAATAATGATGAAAAAATAATAATTAGAACATTTTTACATTATTTAAAGCATCTGTAATTAGTTTTTACCAGGTTGTGAAATTGGCTTCAATTGATCACAGTGTCTATGTAAGGAGATAGGGCCAGTTACAATATCACTGTCAGATACTTCATTGTAATTTTAGTGCATGTGTTGACTGTGAGGGGTCCAACAAGAGGATTGACAGCAGACTAGAGAGGCAGCTTTTTGAAATACAGTTGTGCTCACAAGTTTACATACCCGAGCAGAATTTATGATTGCTTGGCCTTTTCTCAGAGAATATGGATGATAACACAAAACCTTTCTTTCACTCATGGTCAGAGGTTGGGTATAGCCACTTATTAACAAACAACTGTGTTTACTCTTTTTAAATCAAAATGACAACCAAAACTTCCAGAATGACCCTGGTCAAAAGTTTACAACCTTTAGTGATAACATGCATACAAGTTAACACTAATGTGTTTGAGTGGGCTCCAAAGGTAACCATCCTCACCTGTGATCCATTTGCTTATAATCAGTATGTGTGTATAAAAGGTCAGTGAGTTTCTGAGCTCCTGACAGACGCTTGCATCTTTCATCCAGAGCTGTACTGACATTTTTGGATTCAGAGTCATGGGGAAAGCAAAATAATTGTCAAAGGGAAAAGGTCCAACTGTATTAAAACAGAAAGGGGTATAAAAAGATATCCCAGGAATTGAGGATGCCAATAAGCACTGTTAAAACTCTATTTAAGAAGTGGAAAATGAGGGATTCTGTTGAAACCAAACCACGTTCAGCTAGACCAAAATTAAAAGTTTTGGCCACAACCGTAAATGTTTTGTTTGGTTAGGAGTCAACAAAGCCTTTGATGAATGGTACACCATTCCTACTGTGTAACATGGAGGTGGATCACAGATGTTTTGGGGTTGTGTGAGCTACAAAGGCTCAGGAAACTTGGTCAAAATTGATGGAAGGATGAATGCAGCATGTTATTAGAAAATACTAAAGGAAAGTTTACATGCATCAGCCCAGAAGGTGCACATGGGACGTACTTGAACTTCCCAACATGACAATGATACAAGACACAAGGCCAAGTTGGCCTGCCATTGGCACTAGCAGAATAAAGTGAAGGTTCTGGAGTGGCCATCTCATTTCCCCAGTATCATTGAGCCACTCTGGGGAGATCTCGAACCTGCAGTTCATGCAAGACTTTACAGGACCTGGAGGCTTTTTGCCAAGAAGGATGGGCAGTTTTACCATCTGAGAAAATGAAGACCCTCATCCACAATGACCACTAGACTTCAAGCTGTCCTTGAAGTTCGAGGGGGCAATGAAAGGAATAAAGAACTGTGCTGTGTAAACTTTTAATCGGTGTCATTTTTGAAGTTTCTGTTGTTACTACGATTTAAAAAGAGTAAACACAGTCGTTTGTTAATAAATGTCTTCACCCAACCTCTGACCATGAGTGGCAGAAAAACATTTTTCACTTATCTTTCATATTATCTGAGAAAAGGCCAAAAAAAAAACAAATTCTGCCAGAGTATGTAAACTGTATATTTTCAACAGTAAATGTTCAGAATAAGTGATACATCTATATGTTTAAAGAAAGCAGGATAGGCGTTTTTGTCAGTCAGTGCTACTTTAGCACATACAGAACAAAGCTGCAAGTTGAATCTTTTGCAAGCTGTTGGAATTGATAACGCATCTTGGGTCATATCAATAAAAATGTGCACAGAAGCCCTCAAGATAGCACATAGTTAAGCCTCATATGTCGACTTTTTCATGCCCATATTCAACCATAGATAAACAATTTGAAGTACCTGATGATGAAAAGTGTACAGATGGACTAGCAAATCAAAGGATCTGATGGTGAAACCTAGCAACAACAGATATTAAGATAGAAGAAACAGTTTCTTAAAAAGGGATAAGTAAACAGAGCATTATCAAAACATTGGGACATCTGAATTTAAAAATATTTAATTTTGGAAAAATACAGCAAATACTAATTCAAAATACATGAACATGCACTGGTCTACAGATAGAGCTACGAGGTGAGACCATAGAGAAAAGAGAATCTCAGTGAACTTTGGTCCTCATAGGGAGCTTATTGTCCAGCTATTTTTCTTCTGTGCTCTTTTTTTTGACAGGATTATTGTTTTTTTCTGTGCTCATGAGGCAATTTTGTGTTTTCAGGGACAAAGTGAATGTACACATTGCTTTCTATTGACTTTTACTATCTGCTGTCAGAACAAATTTATTGGCTCAGGTTTGTGATGATGAATTCAACAAGAACAACAAAAAGTCCTTCTCTTGCATCTCTTTCAAATTCCTGCGCTGTTTTGGTCAAAACTCAACTTCTATTATGCACAGAGGATTCAGTCAAAAGCCATTCTTTTAGATTGTACTTTCCCAAAGTGGAGATGAAAACATTTTCTTTTTCTCTTTTCAACACATATGTGCAAGTCCTGAGGGATTCTAACCTCAGAACTGAACTGGTCTCAGCGTGAAGTAACTTTCTCCCTCCTCCTCAAGAGGTGAAGGGTCACTCAGAACACAGCAGAGGTATTATTGCTACATGTCAGGTTTCATCTCAGGGTGATTTAGAGTAAAGTTGAGCTGAAGAAGTTTAACTCATTGTCTGATCACTGCTGTGCTGACCCCTCACAAACCACTGCCTGTCAATTCCCTTGCACTTTTATTTTTCTGACATCTGTTTCAAGGCGTCAAGTATGGAGGACATTTTTTTGTTTTATTTCTTATGGTCAAACAAATTTACCATAAATACAGAAACCTCAAAAGTCAAATCATTGTAGAGAGCCAGGGTATTACAATACAGCTAAGAGTTTGTACCTGAAATCTGATATTGATTGGCTCATTTTTTCATTGTACCATTTATAAAACAATTCGCTCTTGAACTTTAAAGTGGCACATTAAATCATGCGTGCAATGCAGGTGGATCTTAACCAAACCATTATTTTTATATCTTTTCTTAGCAACCAGCATTACTCTGAACATTTAAAGAAGGGGAACTTTTTTAAGCTTCATAGTCTCCATCTGTTAGCCCCAAAGTTGCATCGGTGAATGACATGTTGGTGGAACAGGCTTCAAACACCAAGGTCTGCTCAAAGCTCCACCCCTGACAGGCCTCTAGAGGATTGGCTTATCAGAAAGGAGGAGGTTTGGCAGGGAAGCCTTGAAGCATTTCAGACAGAGTGTGAGACCATAGTACTGGTGTCCTGTTACAATATTGGTACTGGTCTGGTATCAGGAAAAAGATGATTATCCAATTATATCAGCCTGTGATCACAACAACAGTGTCAGCTAAAGTGCTAACAAAGGAGTCATGATGTCAGTGAAGGAGTAATGTTGTCTCTGTGGCAGTTTTGTTACTCTCCAAAAAAGACATTGCAGCTGAGTGCAATACCTGTTGTACAAAAGTTTGTCATGATCCCACACAACTGGGAAAAAAAAAAAAAAGTTGAATACCTTGAAACTTTTAACACTCCCTCAAGGCATATTCAAGCCTATAAAGGCAAAGTATGCAGAATTTTCAGTTTTTATGGGAATACTCCTGCTCAATTGTCTCTGGGCCTCGGTACTTGTGTGACAGTGTCTGTGTCTGTCTCACCCCCTCCTCGACTGCTTAGTTAATATTATGCTGGACTCAGGGCACCTCTGGGCGGAGAGCAGGAGTTTTTATGGGTGGTGACCAGCCAATCACAGCGTGCCCAGTATGCATGTGACTTTGTGTTTTGCTGATAGCGAGTGGGAGAAGCTATCCTGAGCGGCAACCATAGCGACTGAAGTCAGGTGTTTGGCTCTTGAGTTTCTCTCACATGCTGCTGGCAGGTGCTGGCAGGGCTGTTTTTACCGTCTATGGTGTGTTTACGAAGCTATGACTGTTAGCCGTGCTATAAGCTACAGTCAGGGGCAGTGAGCATGCGCTGCAGATGACGCTGAGCCACTGAGGAGGAGGCGAGTTTGGATGCTGTTTGTAAACAGAGAAACGAAACCTTTTGAAAATGATTGCATGCTTCACCTTTAAGACCAACAAATAGAGCTGAACATCATATCAGTCATGTTGATATTGTTTCAGATTAATATCAGTATCGACTAATACTCAAGGCTGCAATATTGGTGATGTATTCGAAGTGACAAGGTTGCATCAGGACATTCCTTGAAAATATGAATTTCTTTTTGGTGTAAATCATGTTAAGACACTTCTATAGAGTAGCAAGAGAAGAATGTGAAGCCAAAAAAGCCCCGGTATAATACCCCCCTCTTTAAGGTATTTGTTGGAGCTGCATCCAAATCAAGCCGTACCCTGTCGCTGCCTTTGACTACATGCTGCTGTAAAATGAGTTAACACAGCCCTTGTCACCGCGAGCTCTTTATTATTTGATTTGCCGAGGTGCTGCCTTGGATTTCCTCTGTAATTAAACTTGAATGAACTCATTTACTGTACAAGAGGAGCATGGAGAGGAGGACCGAATAGAATTGCCTCCCTGCATGTCTTTGTGCCTATTAGTCAGTCTAATTTCCCCCCCTTCTCCTCTCTCTCCCTCATGTATTGTCTCTGCTCATTTCTATTATGTTCAGCTGAGGTGAATTCCTCCACAGCAGAAAACTGAGTAAACAATAAAACAAAGAAGAACGCAGCAGGGGACACATGCTATAACAGGATCAGAAAGTATTTGAGTCGCTTTGTCTTCAGTTTGGACATTTGGAGCAAGTTCTTTGGGTAACAAGACAGAAAAGGGATCAAAACCCTCTATGGTACCACATTGCCTCGAGGCAACATACACATTTTTGACTTTTGCACTCACATAATACAACCCAGTTGTCATGAAATACTTTAAAAAAGAGACAAAACTATAAAGAGCTAATAGCCGTGTTTTAATTTGACACATGACCTTCTGGAGGCCGTAACAGACTTTTTTGCAGACTATCTTGCAAGGACCAACTCGGCCCATTTTCTCCCCAAAACTATCTGTAAACCATCCAACCTGACCTTCCTCAGTCTAGAAAGAAAATCTTACTAATAGGCAAGTAGAGCTTAATTTCTTATAGTTTAATTTGCTTTAGTTGCTAATTAATTGGAAGAAACATAAAAATGCAAATGTGGCCCTTGGGCAACATTGTACTATTACAAATTCACCATGACAGCATTTTGCTATTGTGTCTTTAGGTAAACAAACTATTCGAAACCAAACCAGTGTTTAGAATTTTCTTTGTACCTGTGCTGTTTCACTCATCGATGAATTTGATGTTAGTTTCAGTAAATTTGAGGTTATTTCTGTACACTGTGGGCTCTCGTCTACTACTACAGTAAACTTATTGGGCCTTCTTTGCAGAGCACATGCTGATATTATCCACAGTTTGTCTTCATTTACAGAATGAACTTAACATCACTCTACAGCTCTTCAATGAGAAAAAAGGTAGCACTCTCAAGTGAAGTTACTTTAGATGATGATGATGATGAAGTAATTAATTAGTGATGACAGCAATGAGCTGCAGACAAACTTGCAAAAAGAGATAAGTATGACTGTGAGTCTGATAATGAGGACGGTGAGAGTGATGGTGGAAGCGCAGTGACAGGTATTATTATTATAAGATATGGTGTGAAATGCAAAGATAATGTATTAATTATAGCATTTTCTTCATATATCAGAATCAGAATTGCCTTTATTGCCAAGTATCTTCAAGAAGCATACAAGGAATTTGACTTTGGTTTCAACTGTGCTCTCTTTGTTAAAAACAAAACAAAACAAAACAAAAAATAAGTAAGAATAAACATTAAATATCACATTTGTAAGAAAAACAGATGATAAGTGACTTCAAATTAGAAATATAGAAACTTTGTACAAAAGGAAGAAAGAAAATTATATATATATATATACCCACACACACACATTTAAATTGAATTGTGCAATAAAAAATGTGCAACAAAGAGAATGTGCAAGACAGCGGGATGACATTATTATATTTTTTTTATTGTTCATCATTGTGACGGCCTGTGGGAAGAAGCTGTTCATATTCAAAGTGACCTTTGTTTGTTATTTAGTTCCTCCTCAAGAAGCACCCAAAAGAGGCACTGTAAAAATTTAAGGAGCTTTCCTCCAGTTCCACCATGGAAAGGCAGTCTTTTTTAGAGCCGGAGAAGTAAAGTTTTTTGTTAAATAGTTGATTTAAAGTTAGAAATGTGTTTAGATTCCTTGGCACGTTCATTCCAATGTGATATTCCACAATGGTACAGTGTTGCCTACACGTAAAGTTTAGTTTTATTAAAAAAATAGTTGTTTTTAATGCTTTTGCACTTAAGATGCATTGTGACCGATTGAGTCCATCAAGTATCATCCATGTATTTTTTTGGAAAAACTGTTCTTAAATTAAAATGAATAACTCCTGTTTGTCACTGACCTGTATGGTACAGCGTTGCCTTAATGCAATGCAACCATAAAAGATTCCCCCCAAAATTATTTCCATATGTTCATTTACTCTATTTTATGACAAAAAAAAAAAGAAAAAAACACTCAAAACATTTTTTTCTTCCTCTGACTGGTATCATACTACTTACAATTGAGGGTTCAAGCTTAATTTTACATCACACTCACAAATGGTTAAGTCCACATAGCAGCATGTGCTTCACTTTTTAACAAAGATACATTTGTTTGGCATATATTTTTACGTTGTAAGTCTAACTGAGGAGACATTTCAGGATCTACGCTGCAGGAGAGAGTTCTTCAGAGAAACTGCTGATTGTAAAAAAAAGTGTTGTTGTGACCTTCAGATTATTGTAACACAATATTTCCACACTCAGCATCTCCACAAAAATATTGGAGTTAAAAGGTGAAATAACCCCCTTAACTTCTATAAAAACTTAATATATCCCTGTTTATTTTCCAACTCCTTCAGTACGTGTAGGTTTGTATTTCTATCGCAGCCCTAAGATATTAAAACAGCTATTTTATATTCTCTTAATTCCTTATCTTCACTGCTCTCCTCTCTGCTCTACAGCTGGACAGTATTTTTTTTATTCTGTTTTCATTTGACAAAGCAGACTGAGCTGTCTGAAAATTTCGCTGCACATTGAGGTCAGCATTATTCACAGATTTGCAAACTGTTATTTATCAAAAGCAGAGAGGAGTGTGCAAAACAGTCAAGTATCAGCCTTTTACTGACACACACACTTTGTCTGACGCTTGCGACAGTTAAAATGATAAACATTGTTTGGCGGCTGAGTAAATCATCCATCAAATGAATGTTAATTTAATCAGTGACTTGATAAGAAGCCAAAGTAAATGTGTCTACTGTCTGAATATACTGTCCTCATCCTGCTCCTGATTTCCTCCAAAGATTATTTCTAAGAGTAGAGCTCCACTTGCTGATAGTAGAACACTCTTAGGACTGATTTTTGGGCTCTGATTCTCCCACATGAAAGGATTATCAGCAGAGGTCAATACACCAAATATTTTGCAGAAAATCAAGGTTTTGGTCACTTTTTAAAATTCCAATCCGATCATGCAAGATCAGCTTTTTTATACATTATTTTAAGAAATAGCCCTGGATTGACAGGCAACCAGTCCAAGGTTTATATCGTTTTTGAAGACAGCTGGGATTGGCTCCACCCACCATCCTGAACAGAATAAGTGGTAGAAGATGAATGAATGAATGAATATTGTGAATTGTTCCACTTCTCTCTTTGCCTCCACTTTTATCAAAGCTGTACAAATGCTGATTCATAAGCACGTTACTCACTGTAACAGATGTGCCCTTTTGATCAGATAATCTCTAGATCAGACTGACATCAACTTTCTTTCTCTAAATGACTCAGAGTCAGAGTTGGTAAATACATGTGTTTTTCTAAGATTGGAAAAAAATAGTGCTCTAGTGCTTGACGCAATTTCTGACTTAAATATCTGATTAAGTCTGCTTAACAATGTCGCTAATTACACAATCGATTCAGGTTGGACTATAGGCCTCATCTTAATGAGTATATTATAGAGCAGGGGTTCCCAAACTCTCCACCCGTGACCCCTGAAAAGACAGTGCAGAAGACCAGCCACCCCTGATATGAGAGAACACAACCAGTCTGATCCAAAAACAGAAAAATGAACAAAAAGAAAATGGCAAAGGGGATTGATTTAAATGATAGGGAAAAAATTAAGACTACCTATTGGGAATATTGATGTGATTCTGAAATCAGTCTGTCTCCACTGATACTCTAGTTATCCCGGTTTAGTCACTTTTGTTTGCATGCTTTTATAGAAATCTAACTCCTATTGTTGCTGGTATATTTTCACATTAACCATGTAAGGCCAAACGTATCATATTTGATGCATGAGTTCAAAGAACTCCATCTAATTAAAATGATGAATAGTTTCTTTAAAAACCTGTTAAAAATATATACTTTTAAATATATTCTATTAGGTTGGGCTTTACAGGGTTTTAACGTGAATGATGAAATACAGGGTGGGAATAAGTGTTGGCTTTCGAGGGCATTTTGCAACTCTGAAGTACTGGTATGAAGAAGAACCAAAAACATTTTAAAGATTGATTAGAAGACACACTCACAGTGTTATTAGGAGACTCAAACTTCAGACTCTCTTACACTACTAAACCACTCAAAAAACCAGCCAGTCATCCATATATCGTCCAGTATCTGAACATGTGGAATCCTTCTTAGTCAGAGGTCTTCAACTGAGCACAAATAAATACCAAAGATGTTTTCTTTCAGTCAGACACGTACGCATTCAGCAATGTAGCAGCTCCCTCAAACTGCACACCAGCTCACTCAGTATTCACTTCTAGCTCCTTGAGACTGAGGACACAAGTTGGCATGTTACAATGTTATTCCGTGTGACAATACCTTTGTTAGAAAAAAAAAAAAAACAGGCAAGGCCACCTAAACCGCTGTAACTTGCAAAAGTTTCAAATGAAACAAATATGAACCTGTGTTTTATTTGAATAGCTTAATGTTGAATACACAAAAACAAAGTGAAAAAAAAATGTGTATGTATATATATATATATTCTCAGTCTCTATTAGTTCTGTGTTCTTTCGTCTGATCTTTGCTTTGAGTTGATCAGTCTGGTTTTAAATGTCTTAAATTTCTCATATAAGTTTAAGTTTACACCCCCAGCAGAATTTCTGATTTTTTGGCCTTTTCTCAGAAAATATGAATGATAACACAACATCCTTTCTATTACTCATGGTTGGTGGTTTGGTGAAGACATTTATTGAAAGAAAAAAAATAGTTTACTCTTTTTAGATCGTAATGACAAAAGAAACTTCAAAAATGACTATGTTAAGAAGTTTCCACACTCTGGTGGTTTTGTCCTGATAAATGCACAAAAGTGAACACAAATGTTTGAATGGCTGCTAAAGGTAACCATCCTCACCTGTGATCTATTTTCTTGTAATCAGTGTGTGTATAAAAAAAAATGAACAGGGTCATTTTTGAAGTTTCTGTCGTCATTATGACTAAAGAAAAATAAACACAGTTGTTTGTTAATAAATGTCTTCACCCAACCTCTAACCATGAGTGACAGAAATGTATTTGTGTTATCATTCATATTTTCTGGGAAAAGGCCAAAAAAATCAGAAAATTCTGCTGAAGGGGTGTAAACTTTCAGGCACAACTGTATGTGTGCACAAGCTTAACCAGCTTCACTATGTTTGAGTCAGATCATCACAACTTAACAAACATAAGAAACAAGACACTTGAGATAACTCACACTTGACATGGAGACATTTGGGTTTTGTATTTGAACTGCTTTCTTGCATCCTCCTCTGCTGTCCATCGCTGTCCTGCTCTATGCTGTCCATACTTAAAGGTTAACTGCCCCCCCCAGAATTCACCTGCAGTCTCTGCTTTTACCTTAATTCCAAACAGTTAGGGCTCTTTTGAATATGACGATAATAACAAACATTCACTTTTTTCAAGTCATTCACAGCCTGCAGTAAATGTAAAGTGTAAATAGATTTTTTATTTGTGAGAATTGTACATTCCCATTTTAAATGTGATGCTAGAAACACATTTCTTAAGCTGGAAAATGTTTCTGAGCAGAGATAAGTCAAGGCTGCAGGCAGTTGAGCTTGACCCATGCACTTATCTACTGCGTGGCCATCTGTTGTAAATAGATTTTTATAGCTGGACAGATCCATAAAAACATGTTGTAGTGCACACAGGTCTTGGTATGTTGTCTTCTTGTTGAAATATGTCAGGTCTTTCCTGGAAATTATACTACCTGGATAGCAGCGTGTGTTGCTAAAATACCTGTGTGTGTTGTTCAGCATTATTGGAGCCTTCACAAACCCATTACTGATGCTGAAGAAGAGGAAATAAGGTGAAAGGGTCGTCACCATAAGCAAACAATTTGCTGCTGAAATACAGTTTTCACGCGTTCTCTCATTCGGAGATTGGGCGTGTTTTTTCCACGCGGAAAGCATAACCCAGCCTTAATACTCACAAAAGCCCAAGCAGAAATGTGACTACTACCGTAATTCCTGGACTATAAGGCGCACCTGAATATAAGCCGCATCAGATTAAATGGATTTGAGGGAAAACTACAAATTTTTGCATATACAAGTCGCACACGACTATAAGCAGCAGATGTTTTAATGTTTAATTCCCAGATATAAGGAGGGGACAGACAGGACTGTTAGAGAATAAAAAGCGTCCCATTTATTTACATTTATATATCCGCGACGCAGATATTTCACTAGTCCGATTTTGCTCTCCTCCCAACAGATGAAGAGCAAAACATTGTTTCCTGTCAGAAAAGCTTACATGACGTTCTCTGTTCTTCTTTTAAAGAAGAACTTGAGTCTATTTCTGATAAAACTGCAGACATCGCCGCATCCACGGAAGCAGCCCGCTTCACACGCCGCCATTGTTTTCAAGCATTCAGACGTCACATCCGCAGCTCCTGCCTCTCTGATTGGCTCGACAACAGCCCTGCTGGGTGAAATTGTGATTGGATCTTATCAAGATGGATCTGCATGATTTCAGAAAATGAATCAGGCAGGTCCATCTGCTCTGCAAGGTTACCCCTGGTGGCCTTTAGCTGTAAAAATACATAGAATTAAGCTGCAGGGTCCAAAGCAAGTGAAAAAAATAGCGGCTTATGGTGCAGAAATCACGGTAGTATAGATGAAAAAGAGTCCATAGATTAGTGCCCGCATTTATACCAACACTGAGCTGGTTTGTCAGAGAGCTCATGTGTAATAATACCGTACGATGTCGGGTCTGCTCATCTCTGACCCTCTAGTCCACGATCATACAGTCACACTGAGCATTTCCTTCCACTTAGCTTGTTACCACACTGACCTTTGATGAGCAAATGACAGAAATGACTTGTCTCTGTGGTCTGGCTGCCATGGCCTAATCACTGATCAGTACAACACCAGCAGTCAGTCCTATAGATTTAGCAGCTTGACCCCTCCGGCACCAAGCCATTAGATAATTGCTCATGTTGAGCCATGCTGTGACGCCAAGGTTTGCCAGCAGGGAAATTAGAGGCCACCAATCCACAGCACAGCCTTGGACACTTGTCACAGACTGGTTTGTCCTGCTGGGGATCAAAGCATCTGACCACAAATTACATTTCCAGCCTCATTGTAGAAAACAAAATATAGTGTTACTCATAAAATCTTTCAGCTAACTCTCAGGGGGGAATGCAGCTGGTAATAGCACAAATAATTGTGCATCGTTTGCCCCTGTTATCCACCCCTCTTGAGGGCTAAACACAAAGTTAATTGCTCTGATGATGTTGTGTGACAGTTGGTAAAGATGGGAAGTCAGCTTGTGCGATGGAAATCAAAAGTTTTAAATGTAAGTTGACTGACATCTCTCTGTATTTTACCCCACAGTTACTTCATCCTGAACAAGCGAACGGGCTTCCTGATCATCAAGGAGAACGCTCCACCCGGCACCTATCAGTTCCAGGTCCGTGTGTCGGATGAAGTCTGGCCAGACGCTGTCTCTGCTGTCACGGTGCATGTGAGGGAGCTGCGAGACGAGGCCATCTACAATTCTGGGTCCCTCCGCTTGGCAGGTAAGATTGACACCACACACACTCAGACACCACACACACACACACACACAAACTTGCCTCTGGGTATGGTCAAGAATAGTCTCTGGTGTTACTGAGTGTCCTTCCTGCTTTGTCTCTGTCTGTCCAATGACACCTGGGTGATGACCTTTGACCTCCTCTCCTGATGTTCACAGACAGCTCAGGTTTTGTTTTTGGTTTTCATTTCGTCCCCTGGGTTCTTCATCCCTGCTGTTTAAATCATCCATAATCACTAGCAGTGGTGGGGTTTATTGTATGGGTTGCCAGGAGATATATTGCATATATTCCATATACTGCGAGTTGTTGCACGTGGGATGTATAAGATATCCGGACCGCAACCACAGAGTATAAATTGGCTGGTAAATGTTTTGAGACGTCAGTATGTAAAAGTCTTCGTTCAAGAAGATCAAAAAGTTCCTTACAGGAGCTTTAGGGTAGTAGCCCCTCCTGTTGGTTACCTTACACTCACTGGCTGTTTTCAAATTCACTTGCTACATATTACATTCTTTTACAGTATGTAGTAGGCACTGCATACTGAATACTGTATTTGAATGTAGTATATAGTATGACAGTTCTGTTTGGTCTGTTTTGTAGTTTGCTACTCTGGTTTCCAGTTTGAGAATTGCAAGAGTAAAGCTGATTGGTTTTGTTTCTTGACTTTATTATAATTAATTATCATTAAGTTCTTACTCATTAGGGCAACTAAATATTGAATCAATAAAATTCTCAAGAAAGAAACCTCCAGATTTTGGAGGAAAATGTTAGAATTTTCAGAATTTAAAAGTCGTAAATTTAACACACAGAACAGGATTAAAACACAGGCGTCCTCTGGAGTTATTACAAATGATTATAGGTCCTAGAGCTTTAAACTTCATTAGTTTTACCAGGAGATCTCTGATCTTTTGTGATAACTTCAGCGGACGTCTGTGTTTAAATGTGGATGTATGTTGCAGCAAAATTCATCATATTTGATTTTTGATATTATACCATATCATTCATTGAAAATAATCTGGAGTGGATTGACTTTTTATATTTAAAGATGATGGAAAAGCTGCCTCTGATGATGCAGGTATGATTTCAAATACCCTAACAGGATAATGATGACATATGCTATGTAAGTACCCTCCATAGAAGATCTTTTAGGGCTTACACTTGAATTGTCTCGTTGATCGCCCAAACTATTACCGGTTTCTGTCATTTTTAATTCGGACCTGCAGCCAGGTGCTTTGCATTGTGGGAAACAGTATGCCAGGTAGACTGGTCTGATCCATACTGAGGAATTTTCCCAGATCAGTAGGTCATCCGTGTAGTTTTGGCATACTGCAACTTTCTCATTTGTTTGCATACTACATACTGTATTTTGGGCAAATCAGTACGTACTGCTAGTGTAGTATCCAAATTCAAAAACAGCCACTCTCTCTCTATGTCTGTTGTGTCCTGTGACTTCCAGGCTATCAGGACAACAAGAATCAGCAGTATAATTTTGTTATTAGTCTGCATATTTCAGCATTCCAGAAAGAAAACAACAAAAATGTACTTAGTCCTGCTGACAGGGGGGTTGTAGAAGAAGGTGGTCATTATTTACAGACTTCTCTCCAGTCACAGAAAATTAATGGGCGCTGATTACTTTTTGCTGTAGGTGTTTGCAGTGTTTCAAAGGACTGTCACACTCTCCGTTAAAGATGTTTCCTTAGCAAAATTACAGCCATTATTAATCCCCCTCCTCTGACTTATGAGCCTCTCTGATGACGTTAGTTCAAACACAAAATAAGCCTGTTTCCATCACTTACGCTGGAAAAATAATTAGTAGAGAGGTTTTGCTCCGCCAGCACATTCCCCTCACATGTTGAGCAGCATCCATCATTACCTGATGTACAGCGCATCGGGCTGTCCGCTCAGAATTAAATTCGCTTTAGAGAAATGGGACATGGCTGAGGGATTTTTATGATTTCAGAGATATTGAAATAGAAGCAGAGGGAGGGGCCGAGGGTGCACTCCAAAGACGAGGGCGAGGGAAGAGCGAGGGGAAGAAAGAAAGGGATTGAAGAGGGAGTCAAGCCTCATATAAGACGATAAAAGGATTTGCTTCTCTTTCTGAAAACAGGGCTGAGGTAAATTAATGTGCACCAAACCCAGAGACAGTATGCAGGGGAACAGATGGCGCCCACATTTCAATATTGGTTTAAGGGAGATGAATCTATCAGCTAAATGTAGATGAGAAAATGTGTGCTTAAGATGAATAATGTTGTATCAAAATGAAAGAAATGGCTCGACATTTGGCCATTTGTTTTGTGATAGAAGCCTTTCAATTAATTCAGGGTGAAAAGGTAAAGCTTTTCAACTTAACCTTGTGGTTTGGTGACTT
>RPOG01005311.1:0-33699 GCA_008086565.1 Thalassoma bifasciatum | reverse complement strand
GGGGTGACGGTAATCTCTGTCTATCTACACCCTGCTCTGTAGACGAGACCAGCACACAAGAGCATTTGCATCCCTGTGCCACTTCTTTTAGGCTGCACGATTAAGGTGGCGTTTGAGAAATTGTTCACATTTTTGGCCTTTAGACAAAACATCAATGATGGTATCAAGTCACTCATGGTTCCTACTTCAGGAGCATGCAAGGGTCAACGTTCACAGGGCCTGAAAACACATCAGAGTAACTCAGTATCACTTTTCATCTGATCCATGTCATTGTAAAATCCTAATTCTTATTAATGTGTCCACTTTCAAAACAAACCAAAATTCATTATTTATAGTCTTCCGTTTCTTTAGTTGGCTAAGTTATAGTGTGACAGCATAGGAGCAGGACACAGTGTTCCCTGCCAATAAATCTCACAAAGAAAATAAAACATGATGCAGTAAAGAAAGGGCAATAATGGGTGACATCCTTGTTTTCTTTGTGACTGGCGTGTGGCTCTTTGTTGCAAGAAAATTAAAGGCAAAATGGCCACTGTCACAAGCAAAGGAAGTCTTTCAATTCTTTTGACGATCAATGAATTGTAGTGTTTCTAGCTCCACCTTCGGGGGTCGTTTTGGTTTGTCTAGCACCCCAACAGGAGGGTGCCGAAATGTGTGAGGGTATGATATTATAATTTGGGGACCTGTCCTGGTTTTAGTGATGAGACAAACCATATTGAACCGCTTGGTGGAAACAGGGCTTTCCCAGTGGTCACAGGAACATTCCCAATTATTGAAGGCATAAAACCCTCCAAAAAATTTTAAAGGTAGGGTCTGAAGGATTTTTCTAAAATTGAATGCCAAAATTTACGGGAACAATCTTGCTAAACTGTCACCTAAGGGCCTTCATACATGTGTGTCAGTGTTTGTGTCTGCTACAACCCCCTCCCCTGCCTGTATGTTGATGTTTTGGTAGTCCCAAGACATTTACAAAATGCCTAATTTACCAGGTATACGGCTCTTGAGTCTCCCCCGCATGGAAACTTGGTGCTGCAGGTGCTCACAGGGCTGGTGAGTGTGTTCTTGTAGCTACGGCTTTTAGCTACAGTCAGATACAGTGGGTGTGCGCTGTCGCTGGTACTGAGCCGTGGAGGAGGAGCCCAGTTTGGATGGAGTGTTTACAAACAGTAACAAAAATTCCCCAAATATCCAAACATACAATGTTTTGAAAATAATGAGCCCATTAATCTTTGAGCCTCTAGAAGTTCAAGAACACTCTCAGAAACTACAATGATGGCATGGACCAAAACAGGTTATTAAATAAGTCAAGTGTTTTTCCTATCTACTTTCACTCAATCAATTTTTAACTCCTGTACTTTAAACTATTATTGTACTAGTAATGTGTATTAAGCTTGAAGAATCCTGCAACCCTCTGTCTCTATAGTTGGTTTCATCAAAAAATGGTGACTGTGCCAAGCTACAGCCTCTGTATTTCATCATGCAGGAACTTTTGTAAGCAGATAAACTGTTGCAGCCACCCTTAGCTTATGCAAACAGATTGAACATAAGATTTGTCGGGCAAAACATCAATCCAAAACACAACAGCTAAACAATGGCATAGTGTTCTCATGATACCACTATCAAAAATCTTTGTCATTATCTTCTCTGAGTTTCTTTATCTCAGCATGAAGATTCTGCCTGTATCTTCTACTTTCTGCTACAAAGGTTTGGCGTGTTTCTACACTCCTCTTTTACGGTGCCCCTCATGCTTTCATCTGATGAGTGTGGTATGTATAGAGGTATGGAGAGCAAGACTATCTTTGTTGTGCACTCTGAGGATCTAAATAAAAAAAAAGGATGAAAGTATCTCCGGCATCCAAAAAATACATGCCACAGCTTATCACATATAGGCCGCAGGATGTACAGTACTTTCCCTGCACTGCATGTCCCAGCAGACGAGTATATTACGGTTTGAAACAGATATCTTTCAGTGCTTTAAAAAGTAGCTCCAGCTGTGTGATTGCATGTCACCGATGCTTTTTTCTTGGCTTTGGAGTCTGCATATTTGTTGTGCTTTAACTTTTCCATATCTTCTTATTTTTCAATATATTGTGTAACAGTTTGTTTTATGCAGATGTAATAAATTTGATTTAAACCGAGGCAGATAATGTGATGTCCTCAGGGGCAAAGCTTCCAATAGAGGGTCCCAATGTTTAGCAATTTAAATCCTTATCTGTTTTCGAACATTAGTTTTCTTTTGGTCTTTGACTTTAATCAAAAGGTTCATGAAACATAACAAATAATAGTTCATGCACCCTGGGAAATTAAAAATGATTAGTTGACAAACCTGTTCCTAAATCTTTTTATCTTTCTTGAAGATATAATGAATACAATGACAAACACTAGAGACATGTGCTTAAGCAGGTCTAAATATGAAATTAAATAAAAGAAGAAAAGAAAAGGATCAAACCAAAATACTCAAAGGGACACATAAGTTTAAGTAATATATAAATAAAAATAAATCAATTGTTAGTAGATGCTTAAAGGGAAATCTATTGCAAGAAACTAATTTAAAAGGTCTTCTGTTTTTATCAATCAATTCAAGGGATTCAAAGTATTGTTAAAGTTCTTGTAAATACACAGAGAATAAAGGATACATTTTCTTTGTCAACTTTTATGAATATGAAAAATTCTACATCTTTTATTATATGTTTAACCCTCTCGTTGTCTTCAGATTTACTCTGCACTGTCTGTTCTGACAAATCATAAAGTACAAAGTGAAAAATTTCCTCGATTTTTTTTCTCTATTTTTATGAAGATGTTTCCAAAATATTTACAAATATTTAACAATTACTTTTGTGGTATTTGGTTTGATAGAGCTTGTTTTTATAAAAGTACACCTCTTCTATCAGCAAAAAAGGAGCTTTTTTTTTCCTTTTTTTTTTGCAGTAAGATAATTATCAGAGGTGGATAAATTGATTGAAGATCATAAACAGGTATTTGTCAAAGTAATGGATATTGTTTTCAAATTTCTTTAATGGTAGGAAGAAGCTATAAAATTATATACAACAAACATAATTTAACAATAACAGTCATAACTGATTTTACATGTAAGTAGCATTGCATGAAACCATCCATGTAATTTTCAGTCAATTCTATGAAAGAAGACTAAGTTATGACAAAGTAATTTTTGGGTTAAAATACATAACAACCGTCTCAAAGTCCAAATCTCAAAGTCAATAATGGTATTATATTTAGTTTTGCGAAACAAATAGACTATTATTTGGGACCAGAAAGAAGTAGAAAATGTGTGTTTGTCACATAGGTTTTTCACCCAGGGTGTCGCTGTTCTCAATCTCGCGAGATTACCACACAGGAAGAGAAGGAGACGAAGGTCAGGAAATAAACATGGCAGCGCGCAGTTTGCTCAGGTCTGCGTGGACCTCGTTAACGAGCTTTAAACTGGGAACAACGGGCACCAACCTGCTGCTTCGAGAAGGGACAAATATACACAAACTGCCAGCTTTAACCCTCCAGAGCAGAGGAATCCGTCAAGGTGAGAAAATAAGTTACAGCTGAGAAATGTGAGGGAAGCTAATGCTAACGTGCTAATGCAGAGACACAGGGATTCAACCATAGAAGCTCAGTTAATTTATCAATGAGCCACAAAGTTACTCGTTAAATGTGCTTCTATAAGAAAATAACTTCCCAAACTGATCAGAAAATGCAACAGGAAATGTGTAGAGTTATATATTACTAGATTTATACATTGAAACAGCTCCATCCTGGTGACATGTCTTTGATTAAATGTGATCTGATGATGTTTTTTTGGGATGATGAGGCTGAACCAGAGTCAGTTTCTATTCACATCAGGATGAAATGATACAAACACATCAGTGACAAAATCATCACAACTGTCCTTTTTTTTTCTTCCATAGTGGTGGAAAAGAAGGAGACTAAAATAACCACAGTAAGTACACCATTTATGTTATAAAACAAGCCTTTTTTAATAAAATAATACAATATTTGATGCTCTTTATGCAGTAATGTGTTTCACAAATTCCTGTTTGATCATCCCTCTCTTCCACAGCAACTTTCAGAATCAGAAATACTAGTTAAAGTTTTCATAACAGGGGAGGTTTAGTGTCACCATTGCTCATCAAATACAGTATTTGGAAATAAAAGGAATGGCACAATAAAGTAAGCCATAAAAAGGGTTGGGTAATGAAATTAGCATTAAGCACCAGTTAGATTAGTTAAATAAGACAAAAGCAGAATAAAGGTGAAAAAAGATTAGGTTGAATCCAGTCAAAGGTCAAAATGAGACTAAGGAGACTTAAAAATCAGATGTGTTGTCAAGTAGTGTCTTTAAGGATTTTGTCTGGTCTGTTGGTGCAGATAGTTAAGATAAAACAAGAGCATAAATAAAGTAAACACAAAAGTATTTGCATGCAAGAGTTAAGAAAGAAAATAAGATAAAATCAAACATACGAATATATACACTAGTAGAAGATGAGAAGAACGTATGAACAGAATAACTGTTTGTTAAGCTGGGAGTTGTACATGCTGCAAATCTTAATAATTAGTAATATTGGAAGTTGACCAAAGACGCTATCTAGTAATAAAAGTGATGTGATTTAAAATAATTGGACATATTTCTGGACTGCTGTATCAGAGCAAAACTGCAGGAAGTAGCTTTACACAGTCCTCAGATTAAATCTTGTGATTTTTTAAATATATGAAGCAAAAGGTGATGTTACCACCATGATGTGAGAGACATAAACTGGTGATGAGCTCAGAAATACTTTGTGTCCACAGGTGTGTATTAAATCAACCTGTCAAAGAATCGATGTAAAGCTCTTGCGTTATAGCTGATTCAGGTTTTTGTCAGTGGGAAATTAAGTCACCCATTCAGAGGCCTTTTCTGTTTTGATTCAGGATTTTCTTGACTTGTTTTTGTACTCTCTTAAGCTGACTTTTGATATTTCCCAGATCGAGGGAAAAATACTTGACATCCCTGCAGGGCCACAGCCTCCAAACCCTGCAGCCAAGTGTCCGATCTACAGATGGAACCTGCAGCACAAATACAACTACACGGTAAACATCCGCAGCCTTATCATATCCAGATGATGTGAACCGAATTGCATTAGCTGCTTTTAAAGTGATCTGCTTTCCCGGTCTCCAGGATGTGTTGTTGCTCAGTCAGTTCATCAGATCAGATGGAGGGATGTTGCCCAGGAGGATCACCGGTCTGTGCTCGGAGGAACACAGGAAGATCGCTATCTGTGTGCAGATGGCTCATAGAGCAGGTCAGTAAACTCCACTCACCCACCTTTTTGTAATGTGTTGGGTGGTGTTGCAAGTTTAGAATAATATTAGAAATTCCATACAGTTTAAGTCAAACATAGGGTTGTCTTTGGAACAAATTTAAATAATTAAATGTGGATGTAAAGGCTGTCATTGTATTGAAAGGTCTCTGTTTCATCCAACTTTAAGTAGTAAACAAAGAAGGTGCTTTCAAATAGGTATCGTGCAAGGAAAAGCCAAAAAATGTACAACCCCATGCACATTTGGCAGGACCAAAGTACTTAAAGAGAGTTTTTTCTTTATTGATGTGTTGATGTCTGTATTTATTTCTGAAGAACTGTACCTATAAAACACAAGTATTTACCCCTGAGAAGATGATATCAGGAAATGTTTGATGGCTTTTAGCTCAAGAAATGATAACATTACTTAACGAGTAATGAAGTTGTTTTCCATTGCACAAACTAGGGATGGGGATCAATAACCACTTCCTGTTAAGATTCATAGACATCAAAAAGCTTTTATGCTGAATGATTCCCATGTCAAGTCTTTACATTATGGAGGAACAAACCATATTTCTATTTTTATTGACCCTGAGATATTCAGATTCATTGACCAGTTTCATATTTACTTATAAACTCAATGAATGTTGTTGACACAGAAAACCTGTAATAGCTGAAATACACCAGATGCATCTGTGGTCCAGCTCATCAGATAAGTTTCCTTTAAAGTCAGTGCATCTATTCACACTGGATCAATTCTTTGATGTTCCAGTTGTGTGCTTTGTTTCTGGCAGCTCATACGCAACCATCCTATCTTTGCCGGATGACACAGCTGTGATGCATCAATTCACTGTACGGAAAATTGAGCTGGAAGTTGTGCATGGAAACCTCCTAAAAAGGAGTCTGTGACTTGCAAAATAAAACAAACCATGTCAAAATCAGATTGTATTTAGCTTGACTATAATAACAAACAGACACAATGGGCAAAGCCAGACCAGGAGTCAACAGGTTTGAGGTTTTACAGCTCGATTTGAAATGGGAACTTTTTAGTCTCGTTACTCCAGCTGTCTGTCAGTCATACAGCGTTCTGGGCTGAACACGCAGCTGATGTGAGTCCACAGACAATGAAGCAGGGCTGGATAGAAGACATACCTGGTGTATTTGAGCCAAAACGTCCACTTTTAGGCTTGATAAGCAGAATCAATAAGGGCATTGGTATCAATAAAATCTTATCAATACCCCTCCCCAACCCAAATTGTGGCCTTATGAATTGTGATAATGTAATACTGAAAACATAGTGACAGTGAAGGTGCTGTCTGATGCATTCAGCTGTGTAAGCTCCCAGTTGGACAGTGTTAAACTTTGTCACTTTAATAGATTCCAGAAAATTCTTTCTGTTGTACCTTTGACACAGTCTGACACATGTTGAAGTCCATAAACGTGTCTCTCTTTCCCTGCTCAAGGTCTGCTGCCTGACCACAAACCCAAACTTCCAGAAGGCCACGTCCCAAAGAGGCCCAAGCCTCAACTTAACAGGTAATGTAGACACATATGTGCATCAATCAACTGGAACTAGCAATAACTTCACTGTCAACATCTGCCTTTTATTGAACAGATACCTGACCCGCTGGTCCATTGACACAGTGAAGCCCATCTATAAAACTGGACTGAAGCATTGTAAGAAGCGCATGGCTGTCGGACACCCAGCGCTCAGGAACAACGTACGTTACGGTGTGAAGCCCCTTTACCTAAAACACTGAAGGGCAGAAAGTCTGACAGTTCTGCACAGCAAACAGACTGAACCAGGGTGGGTGGGCTTTTTTGGTCCAAGGATGCAGCTACAAGTGGATTAACTTCTATCATACCTCCCTGGGAAAAGACTTAAAAGCCTCCTCCATCTGTATTTATTCTACCTTATGTTTATAAAGCTGCGTTACGCTTTTAATGAATCACCCTTAGCCCCACCCAGAACCATCCATTCTGTCTCTGCTGGGTCTCACAAAGCCCTTGAAGTGAACTCCCTGACAACTTAATGTGAGCCTCAGTGTGGGTCAGTGTTACGGTTTCATAGTGGGCGGTATGTTGACTGTGTATACACAAGGCAACACAGATGTGCAAATAAAATGCTCTCAGCTTGTGTTGACTGTGTTGGACTAACTTTTGTGTATAAAAACTAAGTGGAACAAAAAGCTTGTAGACATAAAATTATCAACTGTACCTCTTGAGTTTATTAGTTTAAGATAAGATGAAGAAAAGTCATGTATCATTCTGAATAAAACACATTTCAGGAATACCAAACTTACGAAAAAAAGGTGTAAAATGTCACTTTTAAAGCATAAAGGGAAGGTCCAGATTCTTTGTTCCGTCTCCGATATAGATGTATCCATGCTGCGGTGTCATCGGCATGTGGTAGAAGGTCAGGCCGAGCCACAACAGGCTGCGCAACACACACACGGTGCTGGTGTATTCAAACTGCAGACTCCATGATCCTACACGTAAACCAAAAAAAAAAAAAAAAAAGCTTTTGTAAACAGTTGACGCAAACAGCATGACATTATCTGAATTACAATGGAAGCAGCTGTAATCTTTCTTTTCTTCCAAGATTATTCTATTCACATGGCAGATAAGGCAGAGGTATACACCAGTAAATTTAGCCTTTGTGCATTTTCATAATCAAAGTTTAATGTGTTTCATAACATGTTTGGGTGTGTCCATGAACCCAAGAGAAATGAGGATGAAATAAGGACCTGCGACAGTGTAAACATGAAAAGACATGTTGTTCACTTTTCTGGAGAAAGAGAGATGTTTTCAGTGAGCAGACAGTTTTTTGTCTTGTCCTCTTAGTTTGATTCACTGTAAGTTAAAGCCTTAACGCTGTGTGTAATATGCAACATGTGTTGTACAGGTTTTATTGTTGCTGCACAGAAAAGAAGTAGAGCCATAAATCATGAGCTGAAAACAGTTTGCAGAAAAGAAGGAGGGAGCCCCAGAGGAAAGCACCTGTCTTTTAGTGGATATACATCATTCTCCCCAAGAGTCTTGTTTCAACTCTTTCTCCCTTTTGCAAGAGTTGCATGCAACGCGCTGCTGGACGGCCACAGCGAGTGTGGCATTGAGACAGCTGTGCAGTGTGCAGTCGACTAGTGATGACACTGTCGACATCCGTGTCAACTCAGAGAACACACACAAACGTATACACATGTGAGAGCGCTCTTAAATCACACATCTGTTGCATGTTTAGTCATGGGGCGCTGAACAGTTTCTCTTTCACACACAAACATTTGTACATCTTTGGCTGTACCTAAACTAAATTTACTGGAGCCGGAGTGTATCCAACTGAGCGAGATGTCTTCAGTCACGATTCTTTTTTTATAGTATTGAAGTTTTCTCAATATCTTCTTCTGGTTTAGATTTCTTAAGTTTACACAGTTTCACAGAAGAGGATTAGGGCTGCTGGCAAATATATGTATACAAAGAAAAAAGTCAGAAGTCTGAAAAAAAAAATGGAATTCTGAGGGGAAAAAAAGTAAATGTAGGATTTTTGAGATTTAAGTCAGAACATTTAAAATAGTCAGACTTCTGAATGGAAAAAAGGAAGAATAATAAAAAATCAGATTTCTGAGAAAAAAAAGTCTGAATTCTTTTAAAAAGAGAAAGTCAGAATTTGAGAAAAAAAATTCATAATTCTGAGATTACAGTTAGAATACTAAAAATAAAGTTGGAATTCTGGTATTAAAGTTGAAAGTTGGAATTTGGGGAATTAAGTTGGAGCCCTGAGGAATAAAGTCAGAATTCTGGGGAAATAGTCAAAATTCTGACAAAAAAGACAAAGGATGAAAATTTGAGATTGAAGCCTCTGGACAATAGCCAGAATTCTTAAAAAAAAAAAAAAAAAAAAAAAAAGGAATGATATTAAGAAAGTCTGAGTAATTAAAAAAAAGTCAGAATTCTGAGAAAAAGATCAGAATTTTGTTCTTAGACAAAAGTCAAAAGTTGGAGTTCTGATATTCAAGAAGCCAGGATTCTGTGAAATTGATTGAATTGCGGGGAAAAAATGTCTGAATTTCCATAAAAAGTCAGAATTCTTTGTAAAATGTCATATTACTGAGAAAAAAAAAGAAGTCAGAATTTGAGAAAAAAGTCAGAATTCAGAGATGAGAGTCAGAATCCTTTCATTGAAGTTAGAATTCAGAGTTTATACCCAGAATTCCTAGATGTTAGTCAGATTTCTAACTTTAATTTTCCTTAGAACAGAAAAAAACATTGGACCTTTTCATTATTTTTTCTTCCAAGTGGCCCTCAATTTCTTTAGTACAGTTCAGATGTCAAACATCCTCAGCAGAAATGTAATACTCCAAGACCGATAAATAGAATATTCACTTAACTTATTAACATGATGCCTTTGTAATAAAGTCTTAAAACGTGCATTTCAATCTTCTGCAACACTTTAAAAAAACAGCCCAAAACTTGGCACAGTTTTTATAGCTCTGCTTTTTTTAGTTGCTACAGATATGAGCTGTACAATCAATCTTTACTATCAGTTCAGTCTCTGGTGGTCCCTGTCAGTGCTCTGGTTTGTATCTAACCCAGCGACAAAAGTAGAAATATCTGTAATTTTCCAGAGAAGAACATGAGGTTGGACCCGTGGTAGGTGGGCCCTGAATCCCTGAGCCAAGATTTTTCTAATCCAGCAGTACTCGTGTGGCTGTAAGACTGAAAGTAACCCTCAATGTTGGCAAAGTTAAAGGGAATTTTTCGCATATTCCAAGAAAAACTAATCCACAAGGGAAGAAGATTGACATCAGAAGGTTTAGGAATTTATCCAATCAATACAGCTTTGCTTATTCAACCATTTTCCTGCTAAAAATGAATCAGTTGTTTCTGCCTGGAGGAGACACGGCTTGACTGTAAGTCTGTTGAATCACCAGAATGATAAGTTTTAAAAACACAGCTCGTGTAGTCTAAATGTAGCATGTCAGCTGGAAGACACTCAACAAAAGAAGCCAGCGCTGGACAACTACTGGGTCTACACATGAGACACTGAAATAGCAGTTTGTATGATTGTGATTGATTGTGAGTGTAAAAGCAACCTCTGTCAGTTCACCTTTAGGAATGTCTGCACTCAGCACATCCATGAAGTCAAGAGCTGGAGTCAAACCACCAAACTCCAGAATGGATTTCATCTTTGGGTTTTTTGGTACCCTGAAGTGTAGAAAGTTGTCCAGCTTCCCTGCCTCTGAGTGTGACAAACCTGGTGAGCACAATTTGCTGGCTTGTTATTCAAACTTCATCACAGAGATGACTGTGCAGTAACTTTCCAGTAGGTTTTGACACTCCATGGTGAGAAAAGGCAGAGCTTACAGCTAAAATGTAAACTGTAATCACCTCCAAAACTGCGGTTGACTTGGACAAGGCCATGTGGGTTCATGATGAAGGCGCCGCGAGGAACCACAGACACTTCTTCGTCAATCTGGTGAACGGTCACTGCCAGCCTGTTCTCCTCTTTTACTTTAGTCTGCAAACCAGGAAAACCCACATGGTAGTTATGAATTCATGAACGTACAGGGAAAGTGGGTACCAGCAAATCAAACCAAAAAGCTTTGAAAAACTTGAGCTTTGCTTTGGTTGTTTGAGCCTACTTAAAGTGTGACGAAAAAAGAGAACAGTCTGTATCTCATGTTGCTAGTCACCATGTGTGTGGTTCTGTGTGTTGCAAAAGGCTTAAAACCAATTTCTTCTGAAGATAAACAGACACCTTTTCAGTCCCAGTTAATAACTTCATACCAGTTGAAAGAGACAATTTATCCATGTAACACACAGGGAGGTTGAGAGATAAAAAATCGCTAGTCATCATTGATAATGGCAGAAGTTTAATTTTCAATGTTAAAAAAGTTCAAGCTTCTTTCTCTTGTGCCTGGATATTGTGATTTTACTGTAAGGAAGCCAAAAGAAATTGCATAATTGAAAAATCTCAGTGCTCATTAGAAAAAAAAACAACAACTTTTATTTTAAATGCTTCAGCACATGTTGTGTCAGGAAAACTTGAGTACTCTAAATATCAGGTAGGCTACTTTAATACTTTTACTGTAGTAATATTACTGAAGTTATGTTATGTTGTTTCATGATATCCTTTATCCTTTATGCTTTTATTGCTTATTTATCTTGTTTTGTTTAATTGCTGTATTGGCTCAGGGCACCTGCAGGTTTCAGAAAGTCAAATTTAAGACTTTTTAAGACCTTTTTAATGCCACTTTTAATGAAATTTAAGACCAAAAACACATACATTTAGTCAATTGCTAAGGGAACCCACTGTATTGCAAACCCAATCGTAGTACGTGTGTCACTTAATGGGACCTATTCAAGTTTACTTTTTGTCTATTTGTTGAAAATTAAGTGATCCCCAGTGCTCTCTGGTTCAATAAATGTATGTAAAATAGCAAACAGTGACCTAGGATGCCAATAACAATTTATTCCAGTTGCTTGTAAGACAGTTTTCACACTACAGCTCCTTCTCGAAAAGTCCTGTGAAAAACAATTAAATCACTAAATCATTAACAAATCCTGCCCTGACAAATTTAGGGCCTTAGAGTTATTTATTTAAGACCAGAATATAAAATTTCAATGAATTTAAGACTTTTTAAGGCCTTAGTTTAAAACACATGAATTTAAGACTTTTTAGGGATGTGTAGGAACCCTGTGGCTTTTACTGTTTTTGTTGTCTCTTTGCACTGAAAAGCACTTTGGCTGGCTGCTGGCTTTTTAAATGTGCTATATAAATAAAGCTGACATTGACATAATATTCTAAAAGGTGACTTTAACTTCTACTAAAGTAATTTTCTGGTAAGATACTTGTACTTTTACTCAAGTATTGCTTCCAAGTTCTTTATCAGTATCAGGAGCATTAAGAGCAGGACTACCAGACCGAGGAAAAGCTTCTTTCCTGAAGCTTTCCTGAAGCTGTGAGACTGTTGAACTCTGGTGGTCCCCTTAAGTGCCCCCCCCCCCCCCCCCCCGACAAATGCACACTGCAATTTTTGCACAGTTTATTGTTTTATTATGTCTATTTGTTACAAAGGCTAGTTGATTGTATTCTTCTTTTATTCTCTTTTTTATTGTATATTTGTATATATTTATTATTCTCATTTCTACGATTGGGCTTGCTCCGGGACCAGGGTAACCCAATTTCGTCCCACCCATGTTTTACATGGGTTGAACGACAAATAAAACTCCTTGAATCCTTGAATCCTTTATACAAGACTGGGTATTACTATCATCCTCTATTATTTAAAGACAGTTTGAGACACTAAAAAGTGGCAAAGCTCACCCCACTCTCCCCTACAGTAGGTGGATTTTTTTTTTTTTTTTTTTTTTTACTTTACATTCCAAATTTTCGCTCTCCTTACATTTTTCCCCTATGTTGACAGCTCAGTCCTTGGTCAGGTTTATTTGGGGCTAACACAGATCACTTACCACCTCCTCCATGTCTCTGTCTCCTTGCTTCTTGTACTCAACATGCTCATAGACAAACGACGGGTCTCCCATGAAGAGACCTTTAGCAGCTTTAGACACTTCCTCCATCATAGAGTCTGTGACAGGAGGGAGCAGGAACCAGTCCATGCAGTTGAAGCTGCAGAGGAAAAATAAAACGACACAAAAAGATGATTCTGAGTCAAAAGAAGATAGAAACACGAGTGACATTACATACCTATAAAGATTCTTTTTGTCCTTCAGCTCATCCTCTCCTCTCCCTTGAGCGATAAAGTAGTCTTCCTTCAACCCTAAGACTTTTCCCCAAAACAAGACGCGGTTGAATTTGTAGTTTTTCTTCAGTATCACTAAGGAAGTTTGCAGAGCGGATTTTTGTTCGATGTTTAAAGTATATCCACTACCTGCAACGTAATCTAATGAGTATAACGAGTTGGAGTCCATTGTTTACGTAACTAATGATTATGAAATATTTATTTGAGCTATTTTATCGTTGTTTGCTATAAGTAAAGCTAACGGCAGGGTTCGAACGCCAGTTTTGTTGTCATTGGCAACCGACTCCGCTGAGAAAGTTACCTTAGCAACGCTTCCGGAATGTCGTGGCTTTACTTTTTTACTTTTTTTTTTTTTTTTTGCCCCTGAATAGCCTGCAACATGTTTTTTTTTTTAGTGGAAGACCGAAATAGAAAAAAATGTCGACCGTTTTTTTTTTTTTTTTTTTAAACTTGAAATTTTAACTAGTCTGACGTCATGGCTCTTCCTGCTCAAGTGTGTGTGTCGTTTAGGGTCAACACAAGAGCATAAACCAGGCTGAAAACGCAGAGAACATAAATGTCAAATAGCTCTTCCAATGTTTACAATGTTTTTTTATAATGCCATGAGGCAGTATTAAGTCTTTATCAGCAAACAACAGGTGGAAAAATTAGGATTTAAGACGGCTCTATTTTATTTGCTAAGCCCTGACAGTGAGTACACCATTTAAGTATGAAAACAACCATCATTTTTGTTCTACTGTGCAAGGAGGAGGCCTATAAACACATGAAAGAAAGGCACTCTGCATATTTAATGGTGCAGTAGATCTTTCTATCATAGGGGATCCTCAGTGATAAGTAAACCTAAGAAGGATTGGATGATTAACTATTGTTAGTCCGATCTTGTGAACATGAAAAGAGCAAAATGCTAGACAAAATTCACTGTAGTTTCACCTATGATCGCATAACAGAGATGTGTCATGCTCAAAAGATTCGCCTCAAAGAGCTGACTCTCATTGAGCGAAAATGAAATGAAATAAAATAAATACATTATTTATCCCAGAAGAGAGCCAGCCTCCAACTTTTTATCTTTTATTGCTCAACATTGCAGAACTTTGTTTTGATTGACAGCATGGCAGTTGTGCAGCCAATCACGTGAGGATATAGGATCATAACATTATGTAAAAGCAAATAAGGGGACACTAAGTGACTGAGATAGGAGGTAGTGGTGAGGACTAGAGCACGTTGCAAAAAGCAATATGATAGGTTAATATGAGTGACACCTACAAACAAAGCAGACTCTGGATTAGAATCTTTTGTTCATTTGGGTATTTGATTTGATTTGATTTTTAATTTGTGCAAAAAAGTTTGATGAAACTATAAACACTGAATTCAAAAGGGTTTATCAACTCACAAACCATTCTTATTTACTAGGTAAGGCAAAAATATGAGGCTACAAATGATGATTGATAATACAAAGAATTTTGGACCTGTCTGGGAGCCAAAAGAACTGGGTCGTCTTTGGGAGCCAGGCCAAAAGAACAGGCTCCCTGAAAAGAGCCGGACTTCCCCTCAATAATCTTCTTTTATCTTCTTCACATTCTTCAATTCAATTCAAGGATTCAAGGATCCACATTCTTCAATTTATTTTGAAAAAAGCAATACTCAAACAACTGAAAACAATACAAACAGCACATCAGATTAGAGTGAATGTCAAATGAAATTACATTTCTTTAAGTATGTTAAATAAAAAGATGAAATCAGTGATCACATGACTAGTTTGGTTTATGTTTTATCTGAAAACAACAAAGCTCCTGCAGTCTCTAATAAAGCTTGGTATTCAGTTTCCTAGTTCTGCAGCTCTGCCTGAAAATGCAGGTTGCCTAAAAGCACTTTTCTTTAGTTTTTCTGAACAATCACCTGTTGCAGATGTTCTGGTCTCCCTAGAATTGTTCCTGCAGAGTGACACACATCTTTGATCCATCATGATTATTAGTATAATCATTATTATACGTGAACAAAAATCTTTTTCGCTTTTCTCTGTCTTACTGCCAGAAAGTCACATTTTTAAGCTCTGGTAGGGATTTTGAGAGTGCTTATTGTGAGCTCCGGGTGCAGGCCTCGCTCTCTCTCCCTCCTATGGAGCTGGTAGAGGGAGGCAGGCAGTGGAAGGGAGGGGGCACTTGGAAGACTGAAGTGGTTAATCCTTTTAAACAGCTGGCAGGATACATGCTTAGATCCCTTTAACATGACTGCATTGCATGTGGGAATAGCAGTACACAATGTGAGGAAATAATTTGATCCTCTAAACACACAGTTGTTGTTTGTTGTTCCATTCATAGGAAATAGAACAACTACGTGTTGGTGTAGGTAGCTTAAAAAGCCTGCTTGATTAGGGGGGAAATACTGTAGTGGTTAATCTATAAAGTCCTGCCGTGTCCATCGTTCTAAGTTACTTACTGGTACATGACGTGAACCCAAAGCATACGTAATGCAGTCTTCTTTCAGGCTTACTGAAATGTCATGAATAGGATTTAGAGTGGGTGAAAAAAAAGAGAAGAATAGGCACAGTGTGCATTTGTGTGAGTCTGCTTTAGAGTTTGGGCTGTAAAGATAATTTGGCCGTGGCTGAAAAAGTGGAGTGTCCCTGTCTGACCTCTGATGTGATTGTTTTAATCCATTTGTGAAAATATGGGGTTTTTAATCCTTTAAGTGTGAAGACATGGTCAGGTGTTGGTGAAAAATAATGCCAAACCCTCCATTGAGGTTTTGCCAGAGTAAAATAAAAAAAAACTTTCCCCCCTTGTATGCTCTTTGGCTTTGCAGCTCTGCTCAAATCTTATTTCTTACATCAATAGTATTTCACTAATTTTCCCTTTAATGCTGCAAAAAGCTCCTTTCATTCACAAATTTTAGCCATATCTGATCCCACCAGAAAGAATTATCATGCACCTGCTGCAGTGTATTAGTATCAAAACTTATGCTTCTGTTTCAATGAATCTGTGTTTTGAAAGACACTTTTATGCACAAGAGAAAAATCCTCAAATCTTTGAAGTATGATCACGACACAGATTTTAATTTCTTTTTTAATAATTAGTCTCTAAATCAGGGGTTCCCAAACTTTGCAGCACAAAAAACCCTAAATACCAGTGTCTTAAGCCTCATTTCCACCAAGCAGTCCAGTATGGATCAGTACAGTTTGGTACGAGTTGGATCGCAAAGCCTGATCCTGATCCTTCCATAGCCAACTGTGCCCTTCTTGGTAGGTGGCGCGTAAGCTGCGAGCATAGACTGTACAACAATGATGATGTTGTCTTTGAGACGTCACCCGTCTGTTTCTGAAACAGAGTTTTGAAGCAAAACAGCCAACCCACCCGTTTTGTGAATGGGGTGGTCCATGGCTGTCCACACTAAAAGCGATTGGACACCCATCAGTCATGTGAGCTGAGCCGTGCCACTGACTGGACGGGCTCATCGTCTTAATATCTTCTAAACTGCCGTGTTAGAAAAAGATTCACCCCCTGTACAGTATGTGCCATTAGAGAACTTAGTGATCCATCAAGACAGTTTTTGTACCATTTTGACCTAGCCCAGTTTGGAAGCTGGCACACAAGAAACGGCTGATTTTAGCACTCCCGTATTTGCAGAATGTGACAGCATAGCAGCGTGACATAGTGTACCCTGCGAATAAATCCAATGAAGAGGAAAAACACGTCACAGTAAACAAGGAGCAATGATGGGAGACATCTAGCAATTTATATCTGTTATACCATTTTCCAAAGAAAAAAGTTATCTTCACAAAGTCAACCAGAGATTTTAATAAGGCAAGGTTGTGTGTTGTTGTGTGACAATTCTTTCAACTAATCAACGGACTGCTGTGTTTCTAGCTCCACCTTCTAGGGTTAGATTGGTATGTCTGAAATCCCAACTGAAAGGTACTAAAAAGGGGTCTGTAATTTGGGGACCTGTCCCAGATTTAGTCAAAGTAAAAACCTCTAAATGGGTGCCATACAGAGATGGACCAAATTGAACTGCTTGGTGCTTGACCCCTAAGGCCAATCCAAAAACAGACAAGAAAAGAAAACAAAAAGTTAACCCATATTTTCATTCAAACCTTTTACAGTAATGGATTTAGTTTCCCAACACCCATTTGGATGACCACTGCTTTAAGAGGTGATGTAGTTACCTGAACCCAGTGGTCTTGTGTTTAAACTGGACCAAACGACTTCATCAAGTTGTCCTGCTTGTATGAAAGAAAGGGATCCAAATGATGACAGTTGTTCGTTTGATCCTGGCTCAAAATCAGCTGAATTAGCCAGTAAAAACATTGTGATGTTGGCTTGAGTTACACTGAGAACATCATCATTGGCAACAACCCATAAATGGTTTTAAATGATTTTGAACAGCCTGTTAGCGCTGGGTTTATCTAATCACACGGTGATCATACTTGTGCTCCACATTATTCACACTGTTTGTGTTGTGCCATACATCCTGAATGCTCAGGAAAAAAAAACATGCAATGCAATAAGTTTCATTTCATACATTAATCTGCGCAACTGATCGTCATTGTTTGGCAGATAAGTTACTATTCAAATCATCTTCACATGCACAGGCAATTTACAAGAAATGAAGTATGAATGTGTCTGTTTCTAATTTAGCTCACTGACATCAGACATACTGTGAAAGGTTTGTTATTCCAAAAGAATCCAGTTTTAAGTCACTTCTGATGCAGATCCAACAACTCCTGTTGCTGCCGCATCCAACCAGCCAGTTTCATGTCAAACAGCAGCTAATTGGAAATGTATTTTGCTTGTCACTTCTAATAAAGTTCCTTAGGAAACAAAGGAACTCTGCCCAGATTAGGGTTTTTCCACTTCTTGTTTAAAGAGCCAACAGGGGGGAATGTAAACAAAGAAAATAAAAAATGGGTACAAATAGTGACAAATATATTAGATATTGTGAAATCTTTGAGAAATATTTGCAGGCACTTTCCACCCTGATAAAACACAAGCATGTTTCAATGACTTCAAATGTCCATTCATCTCCATGCTTCCCTATTCCCATGCCACGCTGCGATTCTAGGACTCCGTGTGTTGGTTGTAACTGTCCAAACAAAAGCTCCTCGGTCTGTAGTCACATGCTCCATCAGCAGTGGTGATTTCAGCTGTCTGGCCCTCCGCCTTCCTGGCTAATGTAGTCCACCAACAGAAAAGAGAAGGAGAGTGGGGTGACTTTTCTACAGAGTACCCCACACAGAAGAAAGCGCATAAGGACGGCCCCTCACCAACCCACCCACTCACCCTGCACAGACAAACACACTTTGAGCTTGTGGCTCAGGATGGCACCTCATTAGAGTTGGCAGTCTAGGTGGAAGTTTTGGAGCTGGAAGCCACTGGGTGACACACACACAAATGTATATACACACCACTCCACTTCTGTCTTGCAATTGGTGGGGAAGGAAGTAATACTTGGAATGAAGCAGTCTGTTTCTGTCCTGGTCCCACTGCTCTGGGAAACTTACCTCCCAGGCAACCAGCGTTGCCACGGCACTAATCCTGACGGACAAAAGATGGGAGTGCCACAGAGCATGATGCTGCCAGGCGCTCTCATTGGTTGGCAGCATCCCACGCGATGCTGTGATTGGCCGGGTGCTGTGTTTATATACAAATTGGAGCAGCCAGAGGTCACATCCATCGATCTTGGTGGTGACATGAAGAAAACCTGACCTCAAAACCTACCTCTAAATGAGTTTAATTCCTGTTTGATACACATACATATGCACACACACACTCACTCACATACACAAACACAGCCGCTCTGTCTTAAGTTCAGTGGCCTGGGAGTGCAGCATTAAGTGAATGCTGAGAGAGTGGGAGTGAAGTGACTAAATAATAGTGTCTGTGGTATACAAAAGGACAGACGACAACAATACCAAGAATGCAAAGAGGTCACTGGGTTCAGTGGGTTGCACACCTACACACTAGAACAGTCACAGAGGTTTTGGATTAACACTGAATAAATATTTTGATCCGGAGTAAGGCGTGCTGTTTAAAGTAGTAAAACCTTACACGCTAAATCAGTGCTGTTTCATTTGACCTAAGGTCCCCTTTTACAAACAGGCGGACACAAACTATTACAGAAAGGTTGTCATTTATGATTCTGTTGGATTTTTTTTTAACCCGGCTCATTTCAGATTTCCTGTATTTTGTAAATATTAGTCTTTCTCTGATTCAGTTGTAACCTGATGAGATTTAGCCTGATAGAACTGCAAGGCTTGCACAGACAGTATTAACGTGACACATCTCAGTCGATATGTACAACCTGTAAAATTTACTGTTACTTATTTATGAGACTCTGAAGATAAAAAGACAATGTCATTGCTGCAAAAATGTAGCCAGCACTAACATACTGTTAGCTTAGCACAAACATTGGCTTCACATGGAAACCGCTAGCGTGGCTATTGTTGTCTTCAAATGGAACTTGTAGTGTCGTGCGGTGAAGGTGGTGCCCAAATTACAATATAAACCCCTAAAGGGACTGTGAGGAGGATCCTTTTTAACGCGGATTGCAACAACTCCCTTGGCCAGAGGACTCACACATACTGTCATGACATGACTCTTAACAAGTCACATATTTGTTTTGGAAAAATTAAAAGACATCAGATCGTCTTTTTAGAGCCACTTTTCTTTGTTCAAGACAACTTTTTGCAGGATGCAATGTGGCAAGGTCATGTATTTATCAAAAGTTAAATGGTGCTGTTTTTTGAGACACAACACCAAGCAAACTTTACATTAAGCTCTGCTCACAGCCCAGTGCTCTGAAGCATGACGTGTAAAGTAACTGAATCCTCACCATGTCCTACAAGTGCTCATATACCAACTCCAGCCTCACCAAGCAGAGCAAACATAACCTCAATTTTCATTTTACTGATAGACTCTCAGGTTTGAACAGACTACGTCAGTAAAACTGCTGCATGTGGACTGGAATGAACATTAACACAAACAGCTTAGCCCATGTTTTAGCTTTTAGCTCGTGCTCTATCACTCTCCTGTTCAGCTTTCTTGAGCTCTTCTGTCTCTTTTCTGTCAAATAGTCCAGCTCCACTGTCTACGATTATTACTAACTATGATCAGGCATAGATCTTCAAAGCACTTCAAAAATCCTCACAGTCCCTTTGAAGTTCAAATGTCCTACAGGGAAATGTTAAATTTCATGCATCCTATTTGTACTGAAACTCTATACAGATGAACCTAAGAAAGGAGAACAAAGTTAGCAATCCAGATTGACACCTACCATTGCACCTCTTGCACTCTTAAATGGCTATTGCTAATTAAGCTACATTGCAAAAACTGGCTGATGTTAGATATCTTAGCTCCCTAATTATAATAAATTGGAATAATACATAAATAATTATGGAATATATTAGCTTCATAATAAAAATCATGCATTTAAAATATGTGAAGATGGATTCCATGGGGTCTACTCCATTTCTTTCAATATCATTAGAACTGGAAGGTTGGATAGCGGATGAATATGGTCTCTCCTTGCTGACACTGCAAGCCCAACCCCATTTAAAGGCAAAGTATTTCCAAAGGCAGAAAGCCTCCAACCAGTGAAAAAAAGAATGAAAGCTTTTGTTGATGTATTCAAAAGTTTCTGCTCACTGTGTAAAGTTAGGCTGAAGCTTGAAACTGATCATATACATATAAAAATGCAGTTTGCATCAGACTATCAGTGGTGTTGTGGGAAATGCAGGATCAAGTATTTCTAGCCCTTTTCCCACATCAGGAGGCCATTGACTGCATCCAGAGATGAACAACTGTATAAAGTCATCTCCTCCCACTGTGTGAAAGTGGTGCCAAATTCACCCCACACACATCGGCTGCTGGCATCCTCCATCAGAGAAGCGCAGCAGGGATTTGTTCTCGTTGCAGCAGTGTCCTGTAACAACAGCAGTAGTGGTTAGAGAAAGTTCAAAATTTTTGATCGGTTCTGTTTTTCCCTGAAGTCCCTTCTCCACTCTGCTGTTGCACGTGACTCAGCAGAGCCACGTGTGAACAGAGCAGTCAAGCATGCTCTCATATCCCACTATTTGCAACAAACTGCAAAATAAATGTAAACAACTTGTATTAAAATAACCAGCTTATCAGAAATGATGGCAGACACCATGCCTGAGGAAAAAGAAAAATATCTATGATATGCATTTTGATTTGAATAGGGTGACCAAACGTCCTCTTTTACCCGTACATGTTCTTCAATTTAGTGGTAAAATTATTACCTGAGGGATTTTACAAAATTCTGCAAAATACTGTTTGTATTGTGCTCTTAGACAGAAAATGCTGAAGCAGAAATGAACTTTTACAGACTGACTACAGATATGCAGTAGTACCCCCTCCTTTTTTCTTGGTCATCATGACAGGAGTTAAGATTTTTTTGGCCCATATTACGTCAAAATTGTGAGATAAAAAGTTCAAAATTTTGAGCTAAAAAGTCAAAGTTATGATTTGAGATGTCAAATTTAGACAGAAAAAGTGGATATTTTGAGATAAAAAGTCAAAATCATTAAAAAAAAGTCAAATTTTCACACAAAAATTCAAAATCATGATAAGAAGTCAAAATTATGAGAAAGAACAATCAAAACTTTGAGCCTTACAGTTAAAGTACTTAGATAAGAAGTAAAAATGTGTGGACGAAAGGTTGATATTTTGATATAAGGAGTAAAACTAAAAACTCAAAAGTCAAAATTTTTAGACAAAAATTCAAAATTATGATAAAAAGTCAAAATCATGAGAAAAAGTCCCAATTTTAAATTTAATTGTCAAAGTTACGAGTTAAAAAGGTAATATTGAAAAATTATGTCAAAATACGTAGAAAAAAAGGGAAACTGAGATAAAGTTGAAAATTTGAGATAGTAAAAATTATGGGGAGAAAAGGTGCAATTTTTCCCTTTTATCTCAAAATTTGGACCATAAATGCACATGGATAAAAAGAAGGAAAAAAAACAGGTTTCATAAGTCGTTTTTTGTTTTTTGTATATTCAACAGGCGAAAATTGGCTTCAGTACATTTTTTTAATATTTACATTATAGAAAATTGTTTACTTCAAACAGAAAATGAATATTTTAAATAAATGTATGGGCTATAAAGCTACTTTTTCTTTGAGTATTAATTGGGTTTTCTGGGTTATTCTAGTAGGTGGTCCTTTTTTTTTTTTTTTTTTTTTTTTTTTTTTTTTTTTTTTTTTTTTTTTTTTTTTTTTTTTTTTTTTTTTTTTTTTTTTTTTTTTTTTTTTTTTTTTTTTTTTTTTTCCAAAACGTTCACCTTAGATTTTAAGTTTTGAGGATGTGTGGCTTCACTTCAGCTAAAAAGCAGGTTGGGCTCACAATGTCTCAACTTCACCTTTCTGCAGCTGCCATGTTGAGTTCAGAGCAGGAAATCTTTCTTTTCTTCTTCCTCTCCTTAAAAAAGAGGCTCTGTCTCTGTTGCTAATGCAATCGTAAACACAAATATCTGTGAAATCTGAGTGACCTATTTGGACAAAAAAGCACCAAACCGCTCCCAGTATGCATGTAATCGAATCAAACTTCAGATCAGACTTTCACACACCCAGCACTACACGGGCCAAAACTGAGCCTGTCAGTCTATGGTGTGTTCAGACTCAAGTCAAAGTTTTGTGTGTGGTTTTGGACTTTCATGATGAAGATCTGGACTGAGCTTCTTCCCAGGCTGCTGCACCCATAACATCCACATCCCTCCTGCTTCACTGAACCCACACATGACTCTCTTCCAAAGCAACAAGTGAATTAAACGCACATTTTAAACACACAGCCCATAGGAATAATATCAGGTGACTAATATTAAATACTCATCTCTTTTCCAGCTCATCCTTGGCGCCGCTTGAGAATATCTGCAAGTTATTAGTGCCCTACATCCTGACTCTGTGCAGCTTTTTTCATTTGACTTGTCTGTTTAAATCTTTCTCCAAGTCTCCATAGAGTCGTGCAGTGTATGTTTGTATGATTATTAGATTTTATGGATATTTTTCTGTTTTATATCAATCTAAGAAAACTTGGGACATTTCATCTCAGGGGAAAGTGTCTATTATTGTCACATTCTGTAAACACCCCCCAACACAACCAAAATGGAACAATGCTTCACCAGTAAACACATTCATTTGTTTTGGGAAGCTTAATTGTTATCAGGCATTGGGGTAAAGCACTGCCAACAACTTTTGTGCACTCTTAAAGTGGAATTGTGTTTTTGTTAACAATATTTGAACTCTGTGTTCATGTGAATGTGAGTTTGACTAATATAACTGAGGGTCGTGTATGTGGCAGATATCGGCCTGTATGTGGCGGATATCGGCCTATTTAGAGATATTGCCTAACTTTAAATAAAGCTTGATGTAAAGTATGATTTTAAAGAGAATACAAAGCAGGAAAGAGTATTTTTAGCCATTTGCAGAATGTGTAGCATCATGATAAGCATCATGACAGTTGATTATTTTGAAATATATGCATTTATCAAAAAAAAAATCTCAATGTTATCATATAGTCAATCAGCTTAAAAATGTTGCATTATCTTTATTAAAGTGACTGTGGGATGAATTTCATATGAAGTGGATTGCAGCAACTCCCTTTGCCTGGAGGACTCACCCAAATTGTCATTGTGTATTTGTTTTGAAAATGAAAGTGAAAGTACTGCTTTTCACACTACTTTTCTTTACTCAAGATATCTTTTTACTGAATAACAAGGTAGTGTATTTATCAACAGTAACGTGGCTGTTGTTTGAAAGTGACAATACATTTTGTAAGGTGGATTCCTGGTTTAGTAGCCGGCTTTATTTAGCTCTACTCACAGCCCAGTGCTCTGAGACGTACCGGTACAGTGTCACATAAGTAAATCCTCCTTATGTCCTACCAGTGCCCATCTACTAAGCAGAACTCACGTATCCTGGCTCTTCATTTTATTGACAGACTCTAAGGTTTGAACAGATCACTGCAGTTAAGTTCTGAAAGTGGGTTGGAATGAACATTGACACAAACATCTTAGCTTGTGTTCTAACCTCCAGCCCATTATTAAGCCAGTTTTAGTCTCTAGCTTTTGTTTTAGCCTATAGCTCCCATTTTAGTCTTCAGTCCAAGCTCCTTCCTACTCCTATTTAGCTTTCCTCTGCTCTTCTGTCTTTCTTCCATGAGACAGTCCAGCTGCAGTGTCCTACATTACTACTTATTAAATCACAAGAATTGTTTTCAGCAGAGAAAAACACAGATTTCTCATCTGACTTCCAAGCCTTGTCAGTTGGTGTTGCATTGTCATGAAGACTTCGATATGCCACAAATTAATCTGATCCATCTGACCTGATAAAGAATTTGTTCAGATATGAGACTTTTCCAAGATCACTTAAAAAGTCCTCACAGTCCCTTTAAGTTTCCTTTTTGCAGATAAATGGTTGTAGCGTCGCCTGTTGCTTTAGCCATGCTACATTTATATGTGCAGCTTAACAGCTAAAACCACACAATTCACACATGTTGTTAGCTTAGCACTCTACAACTAATATATCACAGCTCTGCTATTCCCCAGTGCATGTTAAACACCCTCCTATGGCAAAAGTAGTCCCTGGTGGTGGGGACAGGACAAGACATAAAAAAGGGGCAAAAGAAAAGAGAACATGAAAGGAGAAAAAAGTGAGGGATCAGGTGAGGAGGTGGAGCTACTGGAGTTGTTGCTTAGTAAACTGGCTCATACCAATGTCAGGAGAAGTTAGAAATCCTCATTGCAACACTTTGTATTTGTCCTCTGGTGCTGCTGTGAGACAGTTTCACAGGTTGATTGATCCCAACTGCAGCTCAACAGTGCCCCCTAGTGACCACACACATGCACATATACAAAAAACACATACACATTACTGCAAAGTTTTCCAGTTTGTATTTTTTTGACTGTTAATATTGACATTTATACTTCTACATACAGCGCTAAAGTTGAGTTTCTCTAAACATATGAAACAGGAAGACTTTTTATCAGTTTAACAGATTTCTATAACCATTGTACAGTTACATTTCTGTTTAGCTCCTTGTTAAAAGGCACAATAAAAAAACAAAAAACAAACGTAAAGTCAATGTACCAGTACATTAAATACACATAACAATAATATAAACCCCTGTTCAAAACACTACTTCATTATTGGTAAAGCATCTACAGAAGAGGTTTAGGGCCACTGGTAGAAAATAAGGTTTAACAATTCACTAATATTATTTTATATTCCATAACAAAGTCATAATTCCAACATTTTTCTCAGGATTCTGACTTTTATCTGGGAATACTGATACAAAAAAATATATTTTTACCAGTGGCCTTAACCTCTTCTGTGAGCAACAGCCTCTGATCTTCATGTATAAAAATTATGGCTCTGACCATTGTTAATTAAAATCTTGGTTGCTGCTCCTGTTATACAAACTTCTTGTTCTCTTGTCTGACTGCAAACGTCGAGACATTAAACTTTTGTTAGTAAACAGGATTCTCTTCTTTTCTCATTAATTTCATAATTAACATTTGGCAATAAGTTATTCCCTTGGCATGTGTTGTCCTCTAGCAAAGGCACTGTGAAGAATTATAAACCCGACAAAGAATAGCAAGCTCTGCTTGTCCACTTCTTTGGCAACAGTGTCACAGGCTTAATCATCTTATTCTGCTCTAATACTTGAATAATTACCTTTGGCATGTGCAAAAAAATCATTTCAGCAGTTTTATGCAAAAAGGAAGACTTACATATGGCCAAACATTACATGGTGAAGTTTCAATCAGAGGAGTCTTAGTAAGAAACAGCAAAGCAGTTTCCATTCAGTGTGCGCGCTTTGCTGATCAAGTGCAAACTTAACACAAATAAATATTCAACATGTTGTCCTAAAAGGTGGATGTTTCTCATAAATGGCATGTTCATCTCTATTCTGTCTTAGAGATAATTTGGGACATTAGAACAGGCTGAGTTTAAAATCAAACTTCAATGTTGACATTATTGTGGAGTAAACAAATCAAAGACAAGGAGCACAAGGCATCCTGAATCCAAAGCTTTGAGTCATCAGAGCTGGAAAATAGCTGCTTCAAGCGTCTGACGTGGTTCCCTCCACTGAGCTGGATTGGAAAGTTGGGCTTCCTTCTGTAGAGCCGTAACCCGTCTCAGGTTTTGTCTCCTGTGTGTCGCTGGCAGGAGATTTGGGATTAAGCACTCGGGGGAGGTAGACCTGAAATTGCAAAAACAAAACAATGTATTACTCACTGTTCACTTTAGTTTTTCTTTTCCCAACCTTAATGTTTTTACTCAGTGGCAACATTATGGTGAACGCTGTTTTTATTTGGCTGATGAGGAAGCAGTGGATATAATGTGGGTAAAGAAGAATGACTCTTCAGGATATCATCTGAAAACAAGTGCAGTACCGTGGCGTCCTCTGCTGCATCTTCATCTTCCTCTTTCACCTGCAGAACAACACAAACATTGAGTGTGAAGGTTGACATGAAGAATGACATAAAGGATGACATGAAGTGACAACTCAAACAGTCGACCTCATGCTCACCTCGTAGTTGTGAGGACTGAGGTACTTGAAATGTCCGAAGCAGGTGTAGCCCACACAGATAAAGACGGTGATGAACAAGATCACGAGTGTGAATAAAGACGTGGAAGCCCAGAAACCTGAAACACAACACACTAAAAGTTCAAACTCTGCATAAAGCAATTTTACCATTTTACGTAGCAGCTGTTCGCTTTTTACTACAGTTAACCCCTAAATTACTTCCTTTGATAAAAATCTTTCTCAGACTTTTTTCTCACCTAATCTGAGAACAGAGAAGAAGTAAAGCCAGATGAGACAGATTATGGGCGCAGCCAGAGCTTGATTGACAGCCGCCAGGTGGACCTGGCGATCCAAACGAGCAGGCAGGTAGGCAAAGAAGATGTTGTGTTTGTCCACCAGATGCTTCAGCATCATGTAGAGGAGACCTTTGGACACATCACACACAGTGTTAAATAAATAAATAAATCATCCATGGTTGTGAGTGGGGATGTGGAGATCTACTCACCAAAAGGCACAATGATAGGACACGTGATGCTGTACGCCATGATGACTGTGAACACACACAAGCTCCAGCCGTACATGGCTCCATACTCAAACTCATACGCCTGGTTCTGTGAAGAGGATTCAGAAATGTTTGAATGTTGAAATGAGGCAAACGAAAAACCAAATCAACATTTGTGGCCTCCTATGCAACTTTTAGCTTTCTTATCACAAACAGAAAGATTCAATACAAATCTTTATATTTAGAAAATAAGTTCCTTGAGCTAAATTCTGTAAAATAATAATCCCATATTTTTTTGCTCTCAGTAATCTCTGAATGATGGACATACACCTATTGATTTGCTTCTTAAGTCTCTTGCAATTTCCCTGAACCCACAGAGGTGTAGGACTTCATATTGTAGTGATAAATGAGACCACAGTAAGAAGAAAGAATTCCTCATATTTGTATTTTTTTTAACCTGGAGCCACCACTAATATTTTTCCTTTGTTTCCTATGCCTGAAAATGTGTTGTAAATACAAATACTTTTTTTTCATCCTTCAAAGGGATAAAATCTGAGAAATCCATTTCCGTTTTCCTTTTTTTCTCATGATTCATAGCTTTTGAATTTTGTTGAAGACATAAATGAGTGACATCAGCTTAGAGCCAAGGTTTACGTGAAGCAGAAACTGTTTGGATTCAGAGGCTTAAAGGCTCGTTCATGGGAACAGTGTAGAATACGTAGCGTCAGACCAAATGTTGACGCCTGTGTGCTTATGTAACTTTAATCCCTTCTCATTCCTGTTATTTGTACCTGCTTGACATATTTCCTTTCTGCAGCAGAGCGAGCACATGCCATACGAATGATGTAAAGCAGCAACCCTGGTAATCGCAGCAACTCCATCCCGGAGCCCACCAGGGCGGCCGCAATCACGTAGTTGACAAAGAACGCTCCTTGGTCAGGTAAGAATACACACCTCGAGAAGGAAAGGAAACAGTTAAAAAAGAACATTATTAAGTGAATCTGGTGGTAGAAAGACACTTTTATCATCCAATAACCTGTCGGGGATAAAACTATTAGACTTTAAGCTCTTTATGTTGTACAGCAGCTTATAAAAGGCTCAGTGTCAAAACAATCAGATAGTACAATTTGTGTGAAATTCTTTGAGGGAATGAAGCAAAAAAGTAGCTTTACTTACTCAAACCTGAGTTTTCCACCTGAGAGAAACTCTTTATCAAATAACCAGCGAAAAAACACAGCAAGACTGTAAGAGAAACATAAAAAGTGCTGTTAGTTTAGCAGGATTTCCTTGAATGCAAACACACATATCACAATGTCAGGAAGAAGTCACCATCCATGTTTTTGTGTTTGCTGACGTATTAGGTCCTGATTTGATCCTGGATCTTATTAAACCTAACTAGTTACTGTGAATTAACAGTTTTTTTGCTTGGCTAACCTTGTGAGTCCCAGCGAGGGCAGAATAAGGACCATGAAGAGCAGGAAGAAGTACAGCTTACGCATCATGCTCAGCTGCTCACTGGACCTGGGACAAAAATGATGTTTGAGCAAAACATTTTCCTTTGCAAACATGGATCAATCAATGGCCAACGTGTGTGTGTGTGTGTGTGTGTGTGTGTGTGTGTGTGTGTGTGTGTGTGTGTGTGTGTGTGTTCACCTGCTCCAGTGTGCCTCTCCCAGGGTGGAGTAGTAGACTATAGTGGGCAGCAGCGCAGAGAAAGCCCATAGCATCAGAGTGGGGAAGAACTGAGTGACAATTGGGCTCTAAGAAAAAAAAACAAACATCACCAACTGAAGTTTCAGCTCTGAAACTAAGAGTGTATGCGTCTGTGTGTGTGTGTGTGTGTGTGTGTGTGTGTGTGTGTGTGTGTATGAAAGAGACTCACGTTAAGATAGTAAATAGGCCTTGTCACATTGAACCTGTTCATGGTGGTGATGATGATGGTGGGAGTTGTGAGAAAAGTAAGGAGGAAGAAGAGGAGGAAGTTGAGCATCACATAACGGATGTACCAGTGGAAACCTCGCACAGAGAGATTGTCCCTGAGGGATGAAGAAGATGAGATAAAACAAAAAGGACAGTTACACACAAACACTCACATATGAAAAATGATTGGCTTCCTTCTTAGCATTTTTAACAAGTCAGTGGATCCCGTCATACCTAATAGAATAAATCTGATTAAAACAATATGTTCATTGAGGAGGGTTTCATCAAACTTAACCATAACTTAAATACAGATATAAAGTAACAATACAGGATGTTCATACCAACAGTGCAGGTTTTCTAACTGGTACAAAATCATATATAATAGAAATCCCTATATCTGTTTGTTAACTGCTCTAAATGGTCCGTTCTAAATGCAGCTGAAATGGTGACATTACGAAATCCTAACTGGTTCATGACACGTCACAGGGGGTGAAAGAGAAGATGACAACAGACCTGCAGACACATATCACAAGGCAGGGGGAGGACAAATAACTCTCCAGGATAACTAAACATTTTCCAGGACATTTGACAATTTCTCATTTTCCACATGACTGGAAAATTGGTCAACAATTAAACTGGTCAATTATTTTCCAGGTTTTCCAGGAACCCTGTTACATTTGACTTGCTGAATCCCACAGAGACCCTGGTTAAACTAATAGTTAGACAAGGGTCAGACTTGATTGGGTCATCTGTACTTTTTTAAAGTTATTATTTGGGCTTTTCATGGCTTTAATTTGGCAGTGGAGGACAGTGGATAGAGAAGGAAAGGGGGAGAGAGTGGGGAGTGACATGCGGGGCCAAGGTGTGTGACCTGATCCACTAGGCCATCTGCGCCCCCCACTTTTGTTTGTTAAAGGCAATGAGTTGATTTGGGGAAGGACTCACCCAACTGGGTCCACACAGAAAAATGTTTCATTTTGCATTAAAAAAAACCATAGAGGATGTTCTTATAAATCAATTTTGAGTACACTGCTCATAAAATTGTAGCAACATCATTACTTTAAAAATTTTAATGAGCAGATGCTGCTCTATTCTGGGTAGAAATTATCGCTGGTGAACTGAAATATGTTCCACACTGCTGTGTGTAGAAAAGCTAGCCTTAACATCAAACACCAGCTGTGTCTACTAACAACTTAATTTGGATCATTCATCTTTCTTTCAGGATGTAAAACATCAAAGACACATGACTCGAGTACACATGATCTACTTTACAAATTAAGTTATATCTCAGCTCACTGTGGCACCAGCTGTGTTTAAGTCTTATGATCTGCGTGAAGTGAACTGAAGTGACGTGTTGGTGTGTCAGATCTTACCAGAACACATTTTTGGGATGTGGTGCGAAGTTGACCCACCACTTGTTCACTTTTAGAGTTTCGTAATTGGATGACGGTTGGCGGTCCCTCCCGCAGCAGCTTGCGCCGCCACACTCCAGCGCGTTGAAGTCTTTCAGAATGCTGAGGTGAGTAAATGACAGACGTTGGAGATACACATTAACCAACAACGGCTGCCCACGGGCTTAGTGCCACTCAGAAGTCATGTGGTGATAATAAAACCAAGAGATCACTATCCTGATAGAGAAATGAGCAGTCAGCTGACATATGGGTTGTGATTGGAGAATACGCAGACACATAAAACGATCATAATGAAAGAACTCTGGACTGCTCGACTATGTGGACGCTTTTTCCTGAGGTGTCACAGGTGTGGCAAGCCTTTCCTTCAAACAGGCAGGTTAAGAGGTTTTTAAATAAATACTCACAACTTGGCCATCGCCTCTGTCTGCAAGGTGACAAAAGCCATCCCCAGGGGGCGCTGTGGCACCAGTTCTACCTGCTTTCTTACTTCTTCCAGCAGGTCTTTTTCTTTTGTGCTGTAAAACTCTATAGCATCAACCTGGAAAACACACACACAACCACCAAAATGTTGCATTATTTGTAGCTGTTAGGGAACAATAAGGATCCTCAATTTCATTATTTAGAGATTTAAAATCACAATAAACCTAATTGTGATTGATGAGGACTCGGCTTTGACATGCTGCACCGAATCGTCTTTTTGTAACCTCCTTGATCTCACCTGCTCAGATTGGGAGCAGCAGCAGAGGTGACCACATAGACGAGGGTTAATCAGCTCACGTTTTCCTGTTGTCTCCAGGACACGTTCGTAGAAGCGCAAGTTTTTTCCAGCTCGTATCCTGGAGTTAAGAAAATGAACAAACAGATGCTAATCCATCCCAAACAAGCATCTTTTTGTAACATTTAGAAAGGTCAGAATATGCTTTGCAGGTTGGTAAACAGAAACTGTATCACACAGTTTTCTTATTCTCCACATACCTGTGAGCAGTATGAGGCTTTGTAGCTCAATAGAGCTCTAAGATACTAATAATTACGCCCTCACCATGATCCCTTGTACAATAGATCGAATCAACTGTATTTTATTCATGTCCACACCTGATTTCTTACCTTTCTTTATCCAGGTGCATGAGCTTCGCCACATCATAGCCAAGAGTTACAGCACACACTCGACAACTCGGGTACGCCTCTCTAAACAAAGACAGGACACACAAGTTATTTATTTAGCACTTTTAAAACATACATGCAGTCCAAAGTGCACCACAACAGGAACTAAATAAGCAGAATTTTCAACAAAAGATGACATTTAACTGTAGTACTTAAGGATCACAAATAAAGCAAAAAACTGAAGGAAACCAAGTGATAAAAATAAGCTGAAAGTTAAGCAAGACAAGAGAAAAACTGATATACCATACTCCTTTTTTTTCGCTGAAAATGTTAAAGGGTAAGTTTGTCTCATAATTTGGGTCTTACCATTGGAACGTGCAAATTTTTCAGGGTTGCTACACGACTGCAACAGCAGAGGGCGCCAGCTTTTTACAAAGCCAGTGACCTCACTGTTGTTACAGTGATCTGACTATCACAGCAGTGACAGGAGATGGAAAATACAGATGTGCAGTGATTGTCAGGAGCAAAGTGGATCAAAAGTTGGCGAAGGCAACAGACAACTGCGGCAAAGTTATGATGCTACGTTTAAGATAATGCTGATCACTGCAGTAGAGGTGTCAAACAGCTGTGAGGCAGCCAAAATATATGGAATTGCAGAATGAAATGCCCAAAGAGCGCACGTCAAAAGTCTGTTACTGTACATTTTTGTCCATCAAACTGCTTGAGAAATTGATTTCAGTGTTATGGTTCATGAACTCCTATTATTAAAATGTTGAAATTGCAAAGTTGAATGGTTTGATTAGGTACTGCATTAGGAATACAGATCTTACAGACAGATCTACTCACTCGAAATGGGTCCTAACGGCTTCTTCTGTTGCTGTTTTAGGAACAGAACACAGAAAGAGAGTGTTCCTGGCCTAGAAACACAAAAGAAACACTCAGGGTTAGATCACTCAAATGCTATCAAAAGTGTGATAATTTTCTAAAAGTTATGAAATCAAAAAGGTAAAACTGAAACTTATTTTGGATGAAAATGTGCCTAAATGTGTAACCTCAACAACACAAACTACAGAGTAGAATTAACACACACACCGTTTCCCTGCGCATGCCCTTGATTTGAGACGTGTGGTGCCGCAGCAGCACAATAGTCAGGATCAGGTACAGGACTGCAAACACTGTGTGCAGCCATAACAAGTCATTTCTGGAAACAAAAAGACAACAACAACAAGAAGCACTTTGTAATGTCGGAATCTAAAACTTGTTTTCAGGACAAAATTTCCATGAAAGCGCTTTTCTGTCATTGTTACCCTGCTGGAAGATTCCCAATGGTTGTCCTCCCAAAACTCTGAGGGTTATTACCTGAAAGAGAGAGAGAGTTGGGTTGTTAAATGGACACTTATCAAGAAGAGGAAAATAAATGAGAAGATGCATACGATGAAAAAAGACCAGACTACAAACAACCAGTCAGATCATTTTGTAAAAAACTGGTCAAAATGTAAAACAAGACACTCACACTTCACACACACACCTCAGCCAACACATGAAATTTACACCTGACTCTTAATCTGTGTTCATATTATGTATAATTCTTATTGTGAAAAAAACAATCTGTCAAAAGATAAATGAAAGTTGGATTTCCTGACAGCAAATGACAGTTCATAGAAGTTTTTGAACATGATAAGAAATCATAACACTATATCACTGGCTTCAATTTGTATTGGTTGTAAGGGAATGACAAATCTGCGACTGGGGTGTAAGAGACATTTTATCGTTTTCTTTTTTTGTATCAAGACATTATTCTGATTTCAAAATGCTTAACAGGATTTTCTTTTTCCCGAGAGGGTTTTTCTTTACTCTACAAGAAATTCAGGTGTCGTTTTTGTCCCTTAATATCTTCAAATAAGACATTTTTCTGGACTTGTCAGGTGAATATGGTGCATATTGAGTCTGATAAGAACATTTTGCTGAGAAAGAAGACATTAACACCTGCTTAGATTTCAGATTTTGTAATAAAGGAATCTAAAACTCACCCAGCAGGTCTCCGCTTAGGTTCACAGGGAGAATGATCCCGAGTGAGGTAACGGTTATAACGATGAGAAGGCCGATCAGGTGACGCTGGAAGGACAGGTAGTGAACAGCATCCATGCCACATCTGGCTTTTATTTTTTCCTCACTGAAA
>RPOG01005310.1:0-33735 GCA_008086565.1 Thalassoma bifasciatum | reverse complement strand
TCATCAGAAAAGTAAAATAAACAATCGCTACTCTCTTTGTAATACACTCAGCAGAGAGGTCATGGTGTTAATTGCTTCAGATTGCATCTTTTTCAGCTTGTGTTTTCATTCTCAGCTACTTTTTTTTTTTTTTTCGCCTCCAAATGTCCAAGGCTGGTGAGAGGAAACGTTAATATTTGTAATTTGAGGTAAGCCAGGTGAGGCCCTCGTAGAGTCCGTCCCCTGACGTCGCACACGAGGGTTGAACGTACCAATTCCTATCTCTGATCCGAGTCAGGCCCAGCTTCTCCTGGATCTCGTGGGGCTTCATGGCGTCCGGGAGGTCCTGTTTGTTGGCGAAGATGAGGATGATGGTGTCGTTCATCTCCCGGTCGTTGATGATGCGGTGGAGCTCCTGCCTGGCCTCGTCGATCCTGTCTCTGTCGGCGCAATCCACCACGAAGATGAGACCCTGGGTTCCCGTGTAGTAATGTCTCCAGAGCGGGCGGATCTTGTCTTGGCCGCCGACGTCCCACACGTTGAACTTCACATTCTTATAAGTCACCGTCTCCACGTTGAATCCAACCGTTGGGATCGTTGTGACCGACTGTCCCAGCTTCAGCTTGTAGAGAATCGTCGTTTTACCCGCGGCGTCAAGTCCAAGCATCAGTATCCTCATCTCCTTGTTCCCGAAGATCTTTGACATCATCTTCCCCATTTTGTTTTCTGTTTCATAAATACTTCAACGGGTGAAAAATAAGGCGTGAAAGCTTTCCACGTGATGGTGGAGGTGGACTCAAACAAGTGTCAATATTAAAAAAAAAAGGCTTCAAGTTTGTTCAGGTGGTGGAGAAACGATGTGACCAGAGTTTTCAGTAGGAGAAATGCGCTCGCGGATGTATTTTCATGATGCACAATTCTGATGTAGGAAGAAATAAATGACCTCCCAAAATCAAAATCAGCATTTCAAGCCTTCAGTTTTTTTTTTTTTCTAGGCCGGGGGTTCCCACTTCCTCCTTAGCTGCCGGCTCTCCTCAGTTATACCTCAGATTATATCCAGATTTTCAGGGTTTCTCTTCTGAAAAATGCACCAAAATATTCGCTCTTTGATGCGTTTCTGGTCCGGGACATCCAGAGGAAGAGCGCTTCAAAAAGGTCATTGATTCATCCGACTTTCTTCTCCTCTTCCCCCTGTGACACAAGAGCGGGTCCAGAGAAGGGAGGGGTGTGAGAAACAGCACAACTTTACACCCGAAAAACACTCACTCAGAGCGGAGAAAAGCTCCATGAACAGAGCGGGGGCACCTACCTCTGTCTGCGGCGATCCTCCCCCTGTCCCCGGGCCGTTTCTCCCCGCTCTTGCCGCTCTCTGGCTCTCTTCCTCCCCCTCTCTCTCCCTCTCTCTCTCTCTCTCTCTCTCCGGTGGTGCTGTGTTACTGTGTTACCGGAAAAGGTGCGGACCCACATCAGCCGCCACTTCCTCTACGCTGCTCTCACACACTGGTGATGCGTTCAGGGACTCCTCTCCAGCTCGGAAATTTTAAATGCAAAAAACAAAAAACAAAAAAAACAGAATCAAATTTATTGCCATATTGTTTTCACACAACAAGGATATTTTTATGGTATTTTGGTGCAAATCTTTGAAAAAAAAAAAAAAAGTCACAATGTTAAATAAACCTGCCACTGCAAAAAAAATGAAATCAAAGCAAGTCATCATGTCTTATTTAGAATAATAGAATAGAATAGAATAAATCTTTATTGTCCACCAAGTTAGAAAATTGTCTTCGGCTCACCAACATATAGAAACAGACAGCTCTAAAAAATACAAACATGATTACATGGACATAATAGAAATCAAAAGAGGCAGATGGAGGGTAAAAAGAAACCAAAAAAAAAAAAAAATAAGGCTAAAAGAGGGTAAAAGATTTCCACACATTATCTCTGGATTTGTCCCTTTGTTGAGTTAAGGATGCTAATTGCATTTGGTATGAAAGATTTTTTAAAGACTCCTTTGGCTAGAGGAACTCTGTAGCGCCTCCCTGACCTCAGGGGCTCAAAGTTGCTGGAAAGAGGGTGAGAGCTGTCTGCCACAATTCTCCCAGCTTTCCTCCTCATCCTTTCACTATAAAGATGACTAAGTGGCTTTTGGGGTTTACCCACAATTTTACTCGCCATAGACACAATCCTATTCAGTTTGCTCTTGCACTTCACACTTAAGTGACCAAACCACGCTGAAAGATGAAACCGCAAAAATTGCCTTACTTTTCTTGACTCGAGCCACATTCACAAGACCAGGCTGTAAAAATGTCTTATTTCATGTTTTTCAAAGACAAAAATGAGATCTGAATTGCTTGTAACAAGTGGGGCTGAAAAAGAAATCGTTGTTGTTTCGGTATTGAGATGTGAAAATTCAAGATATTAATATCTCAATATTAATTATATAGATTTTCCCAGCTCACCCTGCATGTAAAGCTCAGACAGTCACATGATTGTTGGTGACTTTCTGTTAATGCTGATAACTGACAGTGAGCTCTAATCAATGAACCCCATTTTCCACATCCCTGTTATATTATGATGTTTTTATTTTACTGAATTTTTTTTTGTTTTCTCTCATCCACAAATCTTATTATATCGTATCTATATCTAGGTATCTGGCATTAATATTGAGATAAGAAATTCTGTCCATATAGTTCAGCCCGAGTAACAAGTAAAAAAAAAAAATCTGCCAATGAGATAAAAATTTGCTCGAAGATATTTCAAAACAAGAAAAATATTCTTATCCTGTTGGCAGATTTTTTTGACTTGTTACAAGCAATTCAGACCTCATTTTTGTCTTTAAATAACTCTAAATAAGACATTTTCCTGGACTTATCAGTAGAAAGTAGCTCATATCAAGAATAATAGAATAGCTTTTACTATTTATAAGACATAATGACTTGAAAGGATTTCAGTTTTTGCAGTGTTACAGTGAAGACTGGTCTTAGTCTTGAGACTTTTTATTGCACACTTTTTAATGTCCTTACTCGTTGCACTATTTAACTTTAATGTGTATATTTTTTCTCTTTTTTTTAACAAAATATTTCATTTTATTTGCCATTAACTTCAGGGATCTGTCTCAACTTACTAGACAGACAAGACAGACATCTGCCGGACCATACCCCCCACTTTAAAGTGAGATAATGAGCTACTCCTCCTCTAACTGGGTAAGAAACTCTACAGGAACCCTCATCGGTTGACAGAACTTTCAATCAGTTATCTATACACTGTAATTTATTCATCTATAATAAACACAAACACATAGTTTTTCTACATTTGAACAGACAGTAACTGCTACATGTGGGTTGGAATGAAAATTATCACAAACACCTTAGCCCATGTTTCAGCCTTTACCTTTTGTTTCTTTTCTTTTCTTTTCTTTTTTTTTGAAGCTGATGATCTCTTTAAGGGATATATCTAGACCAGTGGTTCCCAAAGTGGGGGTCGGGACCCTTTGGGGGGTCGCGAGACATTGACAGGGGGTCGTGGAATGTGTCCCAAAATCAAAAACTATGAACAATTCCACATTTTATCTATCACCATAAGAATAAAAGCAAAAAAGGGGTTAAAGATAATATGAAATTATGCAAAAAGAATTTTTTTAAATCTGTTTTTCACATTTCTTTGTTGGCTAATTTTCTGCTGATGAGTTAAATTGATTATCCTGGGGGTTTGTCGTTGTTTTTTTTTTTTGTCTGTTTTTGGATTGGTCCATTAGTGTTAGACCACAGCAGGGGGTCGCCAGTCTCCCATGCTGTCATTTTGGGGGTCCCAGGCGGAAAAGTTTGGGAACCCCTGATGTAGATATAAAACACTCTCAAGATCAGGCAGAAATTTAACTGATGAAGTTATTGCTTTTGCCTGAGTTTCAGTGTCCACTCAATTTCTTTTTTGCATCCAGCCCCCTTTCAGTAAAAATGTAACATTTATAGATCATTTATATATAATGCATGAGAGAATTTCCGAGTGTTCTTGAACGTCTCATACGCCATTTCGCATGCGCGCTCAGGAAAAACTGAAGTGCAGACCGGTCCATCAGATCTTATTGACGCCATTTGGGTTTTCTTTATGTATTTAAACGCCCCTGAAGTTCAATACACCACAACACTTCAATATAACTCACTATCCCACACAGGTGTAATGAGACAGAGCAGTTATTGATCTTTAAATCAGGTTTCCGGTCTGGATTTTACTACATTCATTCAAAACGGTTCCGTGTGATCAGGCCGTGACGTGGAGGTTGTGAGTGGGCAGGAGCAGGGGGCGTTTTCATGATACACTGTGGAAATCAAGCACAGGGGGACTACACACCCTCATTAGAGTGGACAGGTCCAAATTATGTCCAGGCATTTTATAAAAACCCCTGAAATTTTCGGGTTTCTCCACAGACCCTTGATATTTTAACTAAGCGCAAGATTATATTTTTGCACATGAAAAATGTATATGGGTCAATAACGTGACGTCATTGTGCAATATTTCCTTCCATCATGAATTGAGTATTTCATCACATGTATTTCTTTATTCTAATAAACCTGTGTTATTTGAACACATCTTTAAACTATTAAAATATAACATGTTTTTTTGTGTTTTGGTTCCTCAAACCCCCAAAATGTCAGGTGGTGCAACCGTCCTGACAAGTATCCACAGTAATTAAACTCTGAAAATTGAATGTCAGTTCTTGTAAATGGAAATTAAAAATACAGTGGCATTATTTTATGCTTGAACCTTTTTAAATAAAACATTCTTTGCAAATAAAAAGAATTTTAAAGCTGTTGAGAAATTTAAAAAACTTTTGTCCCGTAATTTTCACCTTGTCAAATGTCAGGGTGGTGCAACCGTAACATTAGACTTTTATTTTAAAGTGAAGAGAATAAAACAGGAAACTGCATCAGCCAGAGGAGCCCAAATGACATTTGTGACCAAGTGGAAAAGTTTGTAGATTTCTCTGAAATACTGATAAAACAGGTTTTTTCAGTTCATTGGTGACTGGAACAATTTCCATGTCAGGTGGTACAACCAATGTAATAATGTGAAATGTTATTTTAACATCAAATTATTTATCTTATTCACAAATAAAAAAATTAAAACACACAAAATGAAAATGTATGAGTCACTACAGACACTTGAGAGATTTTTGCCAATAATTTCACACAGAAAAAATAACAGGAACATAAATATATTTTCATATATTTGGTTGCGCCACCTGACATTTTTGGGTGCTCAAATTAAAAATACAAAAAAATAATGAACCTAAAAACTTGGAAATGTTGGTCAACTACTGATATCTGTTAGAAAACATAATTCTTCACTCAGAAATATGTTTTTTATCCATTTTCAAAGAACTTTTAAAAAATAAGTTTGTAGGCCCTCTTTTTGTCATTGACCCTGCAACACTTTAATTTAATTATCAGTGATGTGTAGAACAAGCAGAGAAAACCCATAACATTTGTGGGACTCCTATAAAATCCTAATAATTTCAGCACTAAAAGGACACATAGTTCCTCTAACAAACACTTTGATCTGCAAGCATGTTACACACAAGCGCGCGCACATGCGCCGGGCGCTGTGCTGAGCATGCGCAGTCCTCACCCCCTCGCTCCTTCCTCCTGTAAGTTGCAGATAAAAATGGTGGCGAACCGCGTCTGTCTGTAGCAGGTTACACCGAGTGACTTTGAAAGCTACACTCACCAGGCCAGAAAGTTGACCCACATTTCATGGAACATACTGGTAAGCGCATACAAAGTGTTGTTTTCTACCTAAATCGTTAAAAATCGCGGTAATTGTGTCAGTGTTGCGTAAGCCAAAGCATTAGCCGGCGAGCTAAAGTGGGAAAGCGAGTGGTGCTGACTATCACCTGGAGATGCACGTTATAGTTTGTCTCAACGGGTAAGGTTCTAACTCCTAAAACAAGGGACGAATAAACATCGTTTGTTACATCAAACACAGAGAAATATAATTTTTAAAGTGTATCTGAGCAGTACTTTACTCGTATTTGACTTTTCAGTCATCTATGAGAACGAGCGCCAGTGTGAAGCTAATGTCAGCCTCCAGGAATTAGACCCAGCCCGAGGCCCAACTTCAGCTCGAACTTTGACTATGCAAACAACATAGTGACAATCAGCCAAAAAAAAAAAAAAGAAAGATACAACCATTAATCTTTAAAGTAGAAGGTAGTAACAGCGTTGAGGATCATTGGTGCTATTTCAGAAGCTCTGTAGAGTCATTTATCTCAGAAACTGGTCACATGGATGTATATTTTTAGCAGGTAATTCTCGGGTTGAAGCTCAGGCCAGAGTCGATTTAATGTTTGAACAAGGAAGTGAAGTGTAACAGCAGCTGCTGCTTCTCTGGGCTGACCTTGTTTGGTTAGGAGTTTGTTTATCTAAAGTTACTGATTAAAATGTTGAATTTTCATCTCAGAATTTTGACTTATCTTAAATTTTTTTTAGTTAAAAAGTCAAATCAATGACTTTAAGTTAAAAATTTCAACATGATCTCAGAATTTTTACTTTTTAAATATCAATGATCTGTTGAATAAGTGTAGAAAAACCCAGGCATTGTGGGGAAATTTATGAAATCCACACAAATATAATTTTATGACTGATAATTATTGTTTGTTTCTCCACAGACCCACAGTCTTCAGAGGACACGATAACTGGAATGCTCGACACTGAGTCTCCAATCATGGAGAGCAACGGAGATGCCTTTCTTCCTGACCTGCCCGTTCTAGGCCAAGCTGCCGACTGGTCCTTGGACCAGGTTGCTCCAGAGCCACTTGCCAGCATCTTGCCCGAGGACTCGGACACCTCGCAGGATGCTACGGAACAACAGCAGCTCCCAGACCAGCAGGTGATTCCCACAGGACTCGGTGCGGTTGAGAAAGCAGTCGAGCAATTTCAACTTGCGAGTGCTCAGCTTTTCCAAGAAGAGCAGCCTCCACCACCTCCTCCACCTCCACCACAGCCCAAAGAGGAGCCAGCACATCCACCAGAGATCAGCGAGGAGGCCGCAGAGCTTCAGCTGGGCAGTGGTGAGATGATGACAGAGGCAGAAGATGCAGTGAAAGTCGAGAGTCAAGGTAGTTGTGTCACTAAATCCACATTTCCAATCTTAGTACTGTGACAAATTTGAACTCATTCATTTAATTCCTTCGTTTTCTTATCGTGAACTTATCCAGATGAGACCGAGGTGCCGCAGGCGACCGAGGACGGCATGGAGCTGGAAGAACCATCCAAAGATGCAGCAGAGGAAGCAACTGTTCCTACAGAGCCCGAGCTTCCCAGTGAGTTCGAAAAGCTCTTCAAAGGGTGTGAGGAAAACCCAGAAGACTTCAACGGATGGGTCTACCTGCTGCAGCAAGTGGAGCAAGAGGTTAATTCGACAGATATTTTGCATTGTATCACCCTTACTGTCAAAGAAAGGACAATAAAATGCCTAAATGGAACTTAACTTCGTTGTTCTTTTTCTCTTGCAGAACATCCTTGCAGCTGTGCGAAAAGCATTTGACGTCTTCTTCCTGCATTATCCCTACTGCTATGGCTACTGGAAGAAGTACGCAGACATTGAGAAAAAGCATGGGAACATACAAGTCGCAGAAGAGGTACAGGGTTTTTTTTTTTTTGAATGTTTTGCAAAAATATTCTAATGGCAATTATTTTACCCTATATTGTAATTGTGAAAAAATGTCTGATGGTTCATTGATGGGCTTGTTTGTGTTTCCTCCCAGGTGTATAGACGAGGTTTACAGGCCATACCGCTCAGCGTGGACCTGTGGCTGCACTACCTCACCTTCATCAAAGAAAACTCAGACCCTGCCGACCCGGACACAGAGGGACGCATCAGAGCGTGAGTTAAACTTCACTTTTGTTTCTCCTTCTTTGTGTTTTACAGATTTTTTCCCCCTAATTGTAGTAGGAATTTTCAACTCTGTTCCTTATCATGCATTTTACCCATGTGATTATCAATCTTTCTTTATTTTTTTTTTCCCCCCTCTAGTGCCTACGAACACGCAGTGCTCGCAGCAGGCACAGACTTTCGCTCAGATCGTCTGTGGGAGGCTTTTGTCAATTGGGAGACGGAGCAAGGGAAGCTGGCTAATGTCACTGCCATCTACGACCGAATCCTGGGCATCCCAACCCAACTTTACTCACAGCACTTCCAGAGGTAATCAGGAACGACAAATTAAAACTCTTAGTATCTGGTTTTATACACTACCTGGTCAAAAAACAAAAAAGTTGCCACCTGGATTTAACTCAGCAAATAGGTACGAGCCTCCTATTGGATAGATAGTGCATGGGTGATTATCTTTCAGCTGGAAACAAGTTATTTAAGACACGTCCAGTCCTTGTGGCCAGGATTCATGGGGCTCGTGAAAGAGTGGTTCAGGGAGCATGAGACATCTTTTTCACACATGGATTGGCCTCCACAGAGTCCAGACCTTAACCTCATTGAGAATCTTTGGGATGTGCTGGAGAAAACTTTGTGCAGTGATCAGACTCTACCATCATCAAGACAAGATCTTGGTGAAAAATTAATGCAACACTGGATGGAAATAAATCTTTTGACTTCGCAGACATTTATCGAAACAGTGAATATGTGCTGTAATCAAAACTAAAGACAGTCCAACTACATATTAGAGTGTTTTTTTTTTTTTTTTTTGGAAAGACTGAATGTAGCCAACATGAGAAAAAATAATCAAATTATGCTGTTTTTTTAACAAAGCCTCACAGTTTTAAGCCTTTCTATGACTTCAAAGATTCCTGTATGCGACACCGTTTCAACCTCTTTGAGAATTAAATCGTATGAACTTCTTTTCCAGGTTCAAAGATCACGTGCAGAGCAACAACCCCAAACACTTTCTGTCGGAGGAGGAGTTTGTTCAGCTGAGGGTTGAGCTCTCTAAAACCAGCCTGACTCCGATGGTCAGTGAAGATAGCGAGACGCCAATTCCCCAGGAGGATCTGCCGCCTGGTACTGAGGACCTCGCAGACCCCGCAAAGGTAAAAATTCAGTCCATAGTTTGACAGGGACGGGGGGCACATTTACAGGAGATCGCAGGAGCTTGCTTACTCACCATGATGAGGTGGAAAAGACGCTTTGCTCCGGTTTGAAGGTTTCTTTATGTCAGCAGCCGAGCCTATGAATGCCAGTGAGGATTCAAGTTGGCATCCAGTCAGGGACTCGCCCTGAAGCAGCGCTGGCCCTTTGTTCCCAGCACCCAGACGCTGACATGCAGGGTGCACTCATTCCTCCCCCCTCTCCTTCTACAGGCTTATGGTGTGTGAAGAGCTCACGGTGATGTACGTCCTCGGCTGCGGGACTAACATTTGTTTTTGTTTTGTAACATGAAGAGGAGGAAGTGATGAGTTGGTGCTGAAGGTTTCAGCGATGTTTTTTTTCTGTGTCTTTGTGCAGAGGGTGACAGAGATCGAGAACATGCGTCACAAGGTGATCGAGGTGCGGCAGGAGGTGTTCAACCACAACGAACACGAAGTCAGCAAACGCTGGACGTTTGAAGAAGGGGTGCGTTACACTTTGATTATTCAATTTGTGGAAATATGCTCTGGGACTTGCTTTAGGATTGGCAAAAATAATCTATTTACGATTATTTTGGCCCATATTGCAAAATAAATTATTTTGAGGTTCCCCCATCTAATGTGTCATTGGTATCAATTGCCATATTAAAAAGGGGTGGTTCTTTTTTATCATAGTCTTTTTAAATACCAAAATATATATGAGGGAGAAAAATAGGATTAAAAAAACAAACAAACAAACAAAATAACCCACGAAAGAAACTGAAAATTCATGAAAAAGTTAAATACTTTTTTTCTTGAAATGCTGATTATTATATCTTGCAGATAACTAGTAAAAAACTGAATTCAGCCTCTAAGAAAATTAGAATATGTCATAAGATAAAAAAAAGGTATATTTTGAATAGAAATGTCAGACCTCTAAAAAATTTTGCTACTATTGACCATTTCCCAACTTTTCTTCCTCACATTTTTGCCGCTTTTTGATCATTTTTGCCACATTAAACTTATTTTTATGGCTACTCACAGCTTAGGTTGTTGCTCTTGCAAAGGTAGCTTTGAGTAATACTGGTTCAGAGCATAAAACATCTACTGCGAAAAGATTGTATCTGATTTTCTGACACGTTTCAGGTTTAGGAACTATTGCACTGTCTGAGATTAGAATATTGCAACAGGCCATGTCACGATTTTATCTAATTTGCAATTAATTGTCCAGCCTGAAAATGCTGAGTGCTGTTTTATTGTCTGACTGTGAATCTGACGTTTCGGTCTTTTGTAGATCAAGAGGCCGTACTTCCATGTCAAAGCCTTAGAGAAGACCCAGCTGAACAACTGGAAGGAGTACCTGGACTTTGAAATCGAGAACGGGACCCCGGAGCGTGTGGTTGTGCTTTTTGAACGCTGCCTCATTGCCTGTGCGCTCTACGAGGAGTTTTGGACCAAGGTAACACGACCTTTGACCTCCCTCTCACTCCTGCTACTTCCCTGCACTTCCCCCAACAACGATGATAATCACAACGACACAGTGAAACGTCCTGCACTCTCTTTGCGTGTAACGTTGATATGTGACTGTATCTGTTGTATTAGGGGATGGCCAGCTTGCCACACAAGATTTGACTGCAGCATTTGCCAACTACTACGTTGCATCTTCTTCGTCTCCCACTACCTTACAGAAACTTATCTAATTGGTTCCATGAAGGTGCTGATGGGTTTACACAGAAAATTTCTAAAAACGATCTTGTCAATGAAGAAATTCACTGTTTCTGTCAACTGAGGTTATGGATTTAAAATGTCCTGTCTCTTTTTCCTTTCTCTCTTTCTCCTCTGTTCTTTTTTTTCTCTGTCCTCTCCTGCATTTCCTCCAACTCGCTTTCTCTTTTTCACTCTGAAGTATGCAAAATATCTAGAGGGCTTCAGCACTGACGGCGTGAGACACGTCTACAAGAAAGCGTGCAGCATGCATCTGCCCAGGAAACCGTCCATCCACCTGCTGTGGGCGGCTTTTGAGGAGCAGCAAGGTGAGAAACACTCGATCCTCTCTTCACCTGAGATTTAGGGTTAAAGTATTATGTCCAACATGAAATGACTGTTTTGGTTTTTTCTCTTCCTCAGGTAATGTGGATGAAGCTCGTGCCATCCTGAAGTCCCTGGAGGATTCACTCCCCGGCCTGGCCATGGTGCGTCTTCGGAGGGTCAGCCTTGAGCGTCGCCATGGGAACCTGGAGGGAGCAGAGGCGCTGATGCGGGAAGCGATGGAGTCGGCGAAGAATGCGACGGAGTCCTCGTTCTACGCCGTGAAACTGGCCAGGCAGCAGATGAAGGTGCAAAGAAGTCTGAGCAAGGCCAGGAAGGTGCTGCTGGACGCCATCGAAAAAGATCAGGTGGGAGATAAAAACCGGTTTAAAAAGTGAATTCGTTGAACTTGAACTTTTCATATATTTGCAGGTTCTTGCACTTACGGCCCGAATGCCTGGAAAGCTTCACAATCGTTATCCAATCACTACTTTTCATCATTTTCCTCTCTTGTCTGTCACTACTGGCCCCGATCAGCCAGTAATGTAATGAAACAACAAAAACCTTAATACTTACTTTACTTTATACTTTATTCAAGACCCGTAGGTCCATATGAATACATGGAAACATCCAAAAAAAACTATGAGATCACAGATCAGATTGGTACAAATGTCTCTTTGTATTTTAATAACGTCGATGGTTCCAGTAATAGGATGAGAACCTGGTTTCACTCATCGTGAGCTGAGAAAGTGATATTGTGTTTTTCTCTGAATCAACTAACCTATGGATTTGTTCATAAAATTCAAAGCGCCAACTTTTATACATCCTAACTGGCGTCAGGTGTGATTTCTATATTACCAGCACCTGTTATTTGCCACAGCTGAGTTTGAACAAGAATCACCTGCTTGAAATTGAGAGATTTACCCACAATTCTAAAACAGTGCCAATAATTATAGTAGTTTTTTGTGTTTTTCCAATGCACATCAAGGAAATAAACACGTGTGTAATTGCAGCAATTCCATGGAGCAATGATGTATTTTCTGGAAAAATTCCAGAGGTGTCAAAACTTTCATCCCCCAAAGTTTTGGTTGATCAACATTTCTGATGATATCGTTTTGTTTCTTTGCTGCACAGACGAGTTCAAAGCTGTACCTGAACCTGCTGGAACTGGAGTACAGCGGGGATGTGACACAGAACGAGACGGAGATCTTGGCTTGTTTCGACCGGGCCCTGCAGAGCCCGATGCCCCTGGAGTCGCGTCTCCTCTTCAGCCAACGCAAAGTGGAGTTCCTGGAGGACTTTGGCAGTGACATCAATGCGTGAGTTTTCTTACTTTCACAGCAAGGATTGAATAAGTTCCCTTTGTTATATTTGATTTTAATGGATCTATTTCTGTTTTACATCTTTTAGGCTTGTTGCTGCAACTGAGCAACATCAGAAACTACAGAAAGAAAGTGAACCTTCAAAGAGGAAGGCAGAGAACGGATACGACAGGTGAGTCACAGAGCAAAGCTTAGTTCACAGAAACACATTTGATCTGGTCATTAAAATGAGGGTTTTATTATTTTGAGTGAGATGAGATACTAAGGTAATCCCAGTCAGCTTTGTCCCTCAAAAAAATGAGCGGAAGCAGATTAGTTTTGCCATGATTTTCAGCAAATTAAAAAAAAAAAGCAAAGACTTAAATGGCAACATCAGTGTAAGAATGTGTTCTATTAGTTTTGAAGGACATTTCTCAGCACACAAGCACAAATGCAACAGGTTTCTGTTCACTTTCAGAAGGACTTCGTTTTCAAAGCTGAGAGAATTCAGCAGTATTCTAAAAGATGACTTTAACTTCTACCAAAGTCATTTTCTAGTAACATACTTGACCTTTTACTGAAGTATATCTTTCAAGTATTTTTCACAGGACTGTTTAGCAGCAGAGTCTGCAGCAGGTGTCTGTGATTGCATCAGTAGTGGGACATGCCCGGACATGCAAAACTTCTTCGTGCTTGGCGGTTGACGTGACAAACGGGCATCACGTCACCAACTTTAATATCTCCTGATTTAATTGAGTAATTACAAGTTAAGAAGACGCCTACGGGAAATGTAGCAGAGTAAAAGTGCTCATTTGATCAAGGAAATGTAATGGAGTAAATGTCAGAAATACAAAGTACAGATGGGTGAAAATTCTCCTGAAGTATTGTATCAAAATATTATGCTGTCAAGGACATACTGAGTCCTATTTGAGTTTAACATTTGAGCTTGTGTAACATTTACTGTGTGAGACATCAACTAAACATCCAAAAAGTTCAAGTGTTGTCTTAGTTTTACCCAAACTCAGAGATTACAAGGACTTAACTAAGGCTGGGCAATTAATCTCAAATTAGATTAAATGGCAATATGCCCTGCTAGAAAACTCTAATCACAGACAATTTTTCTCGAAGCTGAAACGTGTCAGAATAAATTGTTTTGCATTAGATGTTTAATGCTCTACACCAGTTTTACTCACAACCAAAGAGCCAAATAATTGGAAAGTAGCTTTGCAGGAGAATCTATCGAAGTGATGAAAAGCAGCAGAAGTGAGTGAAATTGGTTATACATTGATAAAAAATTGGAAAGAGTCAGAAAGAAGCAAAAATATTGTCCCAATGGGTTTAAATGAAATAGTAAAAAGTGGTTAAAATGGGTAAAAAGCAGTATGTGCAATATCTGCAATATTTTGGTTCACTTACTGTCATTTAATTTCCTATTTACTTATTGTACCAATTGCACACCTTTCAGTATTTTGTTCTATTTTCCTATTCACTTTTATTTTATCTTATTGCTTATTCTATTTAATTTTTATGGCATTCCTTCTCATCCCTAATTAGTCATTTCTGCTCTTGTACTGTGTGAGGAGCATCTGGCAACACTAAATTCCCCCAACAGGATAATTAAAGTATTTCTGATTCTGAACAAGTGAACAAACTTTTTAGGTGCCTCACATTTCTATTCACAATCAAATTTCTCATGTAAATGTAAAATTGCCCTTTAAAAAAAAAAAAAAGAAAAAAAGTGATTTAGATTTAGTTCTTATTGGCCCAATTCCAATTCCTTTCTTAACTCTGTCTTAACCCTCAAGCTCAACCCCCAATCTTAGTAGCCCTCAAAACCAAGTGTTCAGGTCTATCTTGTGACTTCGAAATGGGACACCCCTTAAATGCAAATGAAATTGTTGTGGACTGTCTGTCAGTTATTCCTTCGGTTAGCGTTATCAAAAAAATATCTGTATAAATAACACAACCACGGACATATTCAGCTGTCACAGCATACCATAGTTTATTGAAAGGTAAACACCAGCTATAACTATCGCTACATAACTCTGCGGCTACAGGAGATGACATTAGCCCGGTCATCTTATACCATTATCGGCACAAGCATGTTATATAGGCTGTTATCTTGATAAAACAATTACATTACCACAGAGAAAAAAGACCATTTTGTAACGTTAACTAACTTAAACGATAGCAACATGGCTTGTCCGCACCGGACTCTATTGACAAAAGATCGTAAAATAAAAATAAATGTTATGCAACAACGAGGTAAATAATCCATAAAATGGGTCTAAACTAAGATAATATAATGGTTTTCCTAATGTTTATATCTCCATTAACAAAGAAAATACTATATTTGTAGCTCGCCTTCTCTGCCGCTTTGGACGCCATGTTTATTTACTGAAAATACGCAATGCATTCTGGGTGTCCCTTAGTCCCAAGGGTGGTGTCGGAGAATCTCAGTGTTGAGGGAGATACAGCCTCAGTCTTACCCCTCAACCTTAACATTCGGAGAATCGGGACAGCACTTATACTTCGCGGGAGCATTTTGAGATTGAGGGTTAAGACAGGAATTGGAATTCACCCTTTTTGAATATGTTGCTCTTTTTGTTAGTGATTTATTGCTTGTGTTTGTTTAGCAACATAAGATGAGGAGCCCGAAAATAATTGCGACATAAATCGCAATTTCAATATAGAGAGAAAAAAAAAATCACAATGAGATTATTTTTGGGAAACGTTCAGACTTAACTGATGTTACACTTGTTGTCTCCAGCTCCGGGGAACCAGACGCCAAACGACAGCGTGCGGATGACGGCTCCGCGGCTGCAGCTAATGCAGTTACAGACGCGACGGCAAACAACTCTGCTTACAACTACAACTGGTACCAGGTGAGTGATTTTTGCTTTTTTATTTTTTTTAATCCAACAAATATTTTGTCTGTGAAGGAAAGAAATGAAAATAGCATTTAAAATTCTGTCATTGGTTTAATATTTTCTTTCTGTGCCCAGCAGCAGTACGGAGGCTGGGGACAAAACTCCTGGGGGCAGTACAACCAATACGGCCAGTATAACCAGTACTACCCCCCTCCTCCCACATAATGGAGGAGAAGCTGAGCTGAAGAGTGAAGATGGAGTGAAAAGCATCCTTTCTGACCTGTGTCTATCTCTGAACATTACAACCTAACAGGCTGAATTAGTTCCTCCTTTGTGGTGCGATGTGTGCTAATCAGATAAATGACATTTTTAGACATAATTGAAGCTGAAAGAAAACACTCGGCCCCGTATGGCTGTCATCATGATCAGCCACGTCTCAAAAACAAAACGAAAAAGTATCGGTCTCCCATCATCTTCAACACTGGTTGCTTTTTTCTTTCATGCATGTTAACTGTGAAGGCAGATTTGTTTTTCCCTGTGTGAAAAAGGCTTTTTATCTTTTAGGATTGAATGACTTAGTTTGATCTTTCTTTGTGTTTAAGATTTAAACTTGTAAAGGAGTCATTCAAAGGTGTACCTCTAAGTTGTGTTTCTCTTTCCCCAGACAGAAAGATTTTTAATATTTCATGGTTATGTTTCCAAACAGAAAATGAAGAGTTTCTTCTTTTTTTATTTTGACTTGATTTCATAATAAAGAGATTGATATCTGGAATTTCCATGTGCTCATTTCTTATTTCTCCTTTTATTAGAATCCTAATGGTCGTATCTGATATCTATAGCCTTTTTGTAGAATTAAGACTATACATATTCTTTAAAGAACCACATGTATGTTCTGTTTTCTGCGAATAACTGTAAACCTGCACAAAAAGAGCATTTTTAAGTGAGCATTAATAGGCAGAAGATTTTTATTCATTCTATGAAGCCTTGTTTGTTTTTTTTTAATCATACATAAGCAATCTGTATTATATGGTCACCCATTATAGCCAGCAAAAAATTTAAATCGAAAACTTGGTTATGTTAAGAATTTTGAGCCTATATAATGTCAATATTTTGAGATAAACAGTCAAATTCTGAGGTAATGAAGCCATTTCTCTTGGGGTAAAAAAAAGTCAAAAAAGGATATAAGTCAAAATTTGTGGGGAAAATGTTGAAATTTTGAGATGAAGTCAAAATCATGGAGGAAAAAAAGTCAAAACTTTAACATAAAAAGTTTAAACTGAGATGATAGTCAATTATTTGAGAAAGAGACAAAATATGAGATAAAGGTAAAAAAAAAAAAGATAAAAAGACAACTATGAGATTAAAAAAAATTCTGAGAAAATTAAGTCAAAATAATAAGGAAGGAAAAAAATTTTTTTTAAGAAAAAAGTCAAAATTATGGAATAAAAATTCGACATTTTGAGATAACTTAGTCAAAAGTTTGAGACAAAGTCAAAGTTAAAACTTCATAAGAAAGTCGAAATTCGAGATAGATTGATTTTGACTTCTTTTCTCAGTAATTTCACTTTTTTACCGCAAAAATTTCGACAGAAAATTGGAATGAAAACCCGCAACAAATCCAGTTTTTCACCTTAATATTTTTTTCCATCAGCACGAATGTACTTTGATATGATTATAAAGCTATAAAGTCATAAAACAAAAATCTCCCATTATGAGCATACTCCAAAGTTCAGTGGGCGTGGCCTGCGCTTCTTACGCATGTTACGTAAAATCCGCACATGCGCAGTGCTGCCCTCAAACAGCCCTTTCTATGCCTAGCGTTGAACGACTAGCATCAAACGAGGTGAGGCCTCCGCAATTTGAGCGAAAATACCTTAAATTATTCACTGTGACACGTTAGTGTAAGCATTTAAGGCCATTAGTTTATTATTTCACTGTTTCGATCAGAATTTTCAGTGATTTTGTTCTCCATGTTGTGTTTTTAAACGCTTTTATCTAACGCGTGCTCCATGTGGCTAGTTGTGCTAACGTAGCTTTAGCGTCATAGCTGCAGAGAAACATGTCCGGACAAATTTCCTCCTCATTGTTTTATTATTATTGTTCCATCCTCCTGTTATTATATCTGCTCAGGGTTACTGACAGGGTTTACTGTTAACTCTCCACACTCTGTTTTGGTGTAATAACTAACTTCAGTTGGATTTTTAGTCACTGAACTGTCGTTAATTGAACAAGCGCCACAAGTTTAATTTCCACAAGGACAGAAACTGAATCTTTGGATATTTTTATTCTTCTTTTAGTGACAAGATGCAGCTTTTCCTTCGTGCCCAGAACATTCACACCCTTGAGGTGACTGGACAGGAGACTGTTGGACAGATCAAGGTAAAATTCATTACAGTAATTTCCACCATATTTTTAATGTCAAATATGTTTTTATTGAGAAAAAAAATATTTCATACATTTTAATGTATTTTAATGTATTTACAATTGTCCCCATTTACAATTTTCTGTTATGATTCCATTTTTATATTTACCATTATATTTAAACATTTTAGCAAAGTTTTTAGAATCAATAGAAGAACAAAGATAATTGAACACTAACAGAAGGAAAGGGAGAAGTACAGTTTAAAAAAAAAAAAAAAAAAAAAGGGGGTGGATAAATAATTTAGAGAGAGGAAAATAAATAAATAAGTAATAATATCTTTGAAAAAAATCATGATAGTAATAATAAAAATAAAAAAGGGGGGGGGCAATGGATTCAAATATCATAGTACACATAGTATGTATGGAGTATTAAGTATGAAATTGAATGGAGAACAAACTGAGAAGGAGTTAAACAAATGTAGAGTGCATTTACACCCATACATATCGCCATACAACTAGATTACAATTTTCACACATAAATACATACACACATTAAGAGAAGGAAAAAAAAAACAAAAAAAAAAAAAAGGGAAAATAGCAATTACCTCTGGTCTAGAATACTTCCATCATATTTTTAAGTCACATCATAAACATTTAACTATAATTATGAGCCCTATAATATAAATGTTTAAGTCATATTATAAACACTGAAATTATTATTTGTGAGCCTTATGACATAACTGTTCAAGTCATATTATAAACATTTGACTATAATTTTTCAGCCCTATAATACTAATTATTAAGTCATATTATACACATTTAACTATATTTCTTGAGCCTAGAAAATGGCAAAATATTAAACAAGCGAATAACAATAATATGGTAAATGTTAGTGTAGTAATAATAGCAATAATGAATGTACACGAAAATGTCTTGTCTTTTCTGAAATCTCTGAATTATGAATTAGGTGCAAATGCCATTATCAGAGCGTCAAACCATAATTCTTTCACTTTGTTTGGTCTGAACAGAAACCGTGTTTTACATTTTGGGTTTCAGATTCCACCCCAAAATTTACATTCTGTAAAATGTTAGAACCAAAAAAAATGTTCCTGAATTGATAAATATGGTTTCGTGTTAGTCATAGTTGGTAGGTGTGAAATTAACATTTTCTAATGGGTTGTTATTTCTCACAACAAACTCTAAAGTTCAGTAAACGATGATTAGGGGTTGACTCTAAAGTGAATTTGACTTTAACCTTGAGGGTAGAAGGAACGTAGAGGAGAGAACAGTTTATTCCCACAAACAAACAAACAACAACCTGCTTGTCTGCGTACGTCAGCGTTGACTGGCAGAGTTGGCAAAAGACCAAATTATTTACTGCAGCCAACTCCAGCAATCTCACCTGTGACTGACATTGCCTCTGCCTCATGTTTACATTTTAAGTGTCTTTTAACCAGAAGTTTTTGAATATTTTATATTTCTAAAAACCATGACTGTAATTTATAATTGTTTTAGAATTTATTTGGTGAATGCTTTTGATCTTCACGACTGACACAAAAACACAAGTATCAACCAGTTTCCATTGTTTTAAATGTTCCGGTTTTGCTCTGGATTAATAAAATTTGAAAGTTGTTTTCGCTCCTAAAAAAATGGCATAATTTTCTGGAACTGGCTCAAGCTTTAAACCCATTATTATGTTACTATTTTGCTCGAAAAAGTCTTTGATTCTTATTGTAACATGTGTCTCATGTGTCTCTCAGGCTCACGTCCAGGATCTTGAAGGTCTCCTGGTTGAGGATCAGGTCCTGTTGCTCGCTGGATGTCCACTGGAGGATGATGCTTCACTGGCATCCTGTGGTGCCACAGAGCACTGCACCTTGGAGGTAGCCGGCAGACTTCTGGGAGGTCAGTAAACGGGCTACACAAAACGTAACATGAAGAATACTGTGGTTGCATGTTCATGTTATGCAGGTGAACTCTAATATTGTTCTCTGTAGGTTTAAATCAATTGTTTTATGTTGATCCACAGCTCGTTTTGTGTTGTAGTGACTGAGGGCTTGACATTTCTATTACTGTTACTGTGAGAGTTTTGACAGCCAAGCTCCACTTTCTGCAAATATTTATGTAGTTTTAATTATATATAACACTTCTTTTTTCTCCTTTTCACAGGTAAGGTTCACGGCTCTCTGGCTCGTGCCGGCAAAGTCAGGGGACAGACCCCCAAGGTAAGATCTTTGTTTTCCCTTTGTCCTGTACTGAAGTAAAACACGAGGTAACTGTTACATATTGTGTACAAAAAATGTAATCGTTGTCTGTCTTGACTGTTTTTCCAGGTTGACAAGCAGGAGAAGAAGAAGAAGAAGACTGGCCGCGCCAAGCGTCGCATCCAGTACAACAGGCGCTTCGTGAACGTTGTGCCCACCTTCGGAAAGAAGAAGGGACCCAACGCCAACTCCTAAACGCACCCATGCTTTAAAGGAGAAACCCAGTCACCCCCCATCAGTTTTTACCAAGTTCAATGTTATCTTTCTGTACAGAATAAACAAGTTGGCTTGGACAAAGTGGATCCAGTGTTGTTCTTTGAAAAACTGGTTGATCTGTGTGTGAAATGATGAAAAGATGTGACATTTCATCTTGATTTTGTGTGTAGTTTTATCTAAATGTGCAAAGATGACGCTCTGGATGATTGGTGAATTGTGTTTGTTCAGAGTGGAAGTGTTTTGTTCTACTGTTTGGAGAGTTGATAGATCCACAGGGTTCCTACACATCCTTAAAAAGTCTTAATTTCATTGAAATGTTATATTCGGGTCTTAAATAAATCACTCAAAGGTCTTAAATTTGTCAGGGCAGGGTTTGCTAATGTTTTTTTGTTGTTTTTTTTTGTGGGACTATTCAAGGAGACTTAGAGTGGATACTGTCTTACAAGCTGCTGATATAAATTCTTACCTGCATCCTGGGTCATTGTCAACACTTTAACATACAGCCATTAATCAGAGAATCACTTTATGTTTAATAAACAGACAAAAAGTAAACTTGAATGACTCAGAGAGTCACACATTATGATTTGATTGTAATACAGCAGGATTCCCCAACCATCGACTATATTCAAGTGTTTTTGTCTTAAACTTCATTCAAAGTGACATTAAAAAGTCTGAAATTTGACTTGCTGAAACCTGCAGGTACCCTGAGCAAGAAACGAGTACTTCCTTCCTGCCTGAAAACATGCATTAAACCAAAAAAGAAAACCTTAATCTCTCCTAAAGTTAATATATTTCACACATTCATCCGTGAGGCTCAAATAATTTCCAAACTGCATAAACTTAAGGTCCAGACATGACATGTTTTTTTCCATTTATTGTGACTTAAACAAGAAAAACCCTCATTCCTTTAACAGCTTTAATTTCCATTTACATCATACATGCAAAAGAACTGAACAAAAATAACCAGAATAAGATTTAAGTGTCTCATATTTACATTATTGACAAGCCCAAAACTTAGGTTGCTGTAATGGTCTGTGCCCCCTGAAACCTGGTAAATGAGACAAAGCAGAAACGGGACGGATCGCTTTCGAATGCCATTTTAACCTGAAACCAAACAAAAAAAGCCAGTGGGAATATGATTTCCCTCCATCCCTGATAAGAAGTGCATGCTGGTTAAACTGCGTGTGTTAATCCACCGCCACCAACTCAACCTCGAAGATCAGTTTAGCGTTGGGCGGGATTCTGGTAGAACTGGAATTAAGGAACAAATGACGGTAGATTTCAAATGACAGGAGATGCTGAAGTAAAGAAATACAGACGTATTCATCAAACACCAAACAGTGAGTCTACCTCAATGTGTCCTTATATCACATGAGTTTATACAGCCCTTTATTTACGAAGTAATATTGAGAGTGATGTACTGAGTATCAGACCTGCTGTGATCTGATTGGAAAGTTAAATCATACAGTTTATCTCGTCTAACCAGTAGGGCTGGACAAATAATTACACGCAATAAAGTCTGATGCAATATTCTACTCCCAGACTGCAATATTACTTCAACCTGAAATGTCTCAGAACACCAGATACATATTTTTGCAGTCAATGTTTTATGCTTGAACAACCTTGAACTCAACCATGAGACAAATTGTTGAAAACTACTTTTGCAAGAGCAATGATCAAAGTGTTGAAAAGTGGCAAAAACCACAAAAAGTAGCAATAAAAATGAGTTTAACGTGGCAAAAATGGTCAATAAGCTGCAAAAATTGGTGAGAAATTGGGAAAAAAAAACGTGGAAAATAGTCAGAAAGTATCAAAACTTTTCAAAGCCCCCAAATTTCTGTTTAAAATATTCTTTTTTTAATTGAGCTTATATAATATTCTTATTTCCTGAGACACTGAATTTTGGGTCTTCATTATCAGTCAGGCATCATCATCAACATTTCAAGAAATAAAGACTTGAAATAACTCACTTTTCAATGAGTCTATATAATATTTGGGTTTCACTTTCTGAAATGAGTAACCAAAAATATTGAACTTTTTTTTATGATATTCTAATTTTTCCAAATGTACCTGTACATGCAAACAGAGTTTCTTCTGTGTTTTTTTGTTGTTGTTGTTTTTTTTAATTTTGTAAAGAAATGTATTTCCTTCTTTCTCATGTATATATATATTTTTTGTATTCATAAAGAGTATAATAAAGAAGAAATATCACCCCATTTAATATAGCACTCAATACCAACAACACATGAGATGTACTTGTATACCAAACAAGGTTTCTTTTGTGGGGTTTTATAAATAAAATTCCTACTTTTCTCCCTCAAAAATCATCCCCTTCAATATAAAAACTGATAACAACAACACATAAGATGGGGAACCTAAAAGTAACAGTAAAATAAACTTCAATACAGGGGGAAAATAATTATAATTATTTTTTTTGTTTTGCATAACGTTCAGCCAACCAGATAACTTATCAAAGAAAAAAGGATACTTGGATTCAGGGAGCCCTTTTCTCCCGTAGGCCCACTCAGGTTCAATCTCCACTCGAGCTGTTTCACCTTTGCTCATTGTAAGAAGAGCCTCATCCCACTGAAAACAAAAAAAATGCAAATAATAGTGAATAACAGAGATGTGCATTACTTGAAAATTACAGTGAAATATATTAAGAAATTATGAGAAGAATCACTCACTCCTCTGATGACTCTTCCCAAACCCACTTTGAAGGAAAGAGGTTTAGTTTGCTTCTTCTTTCTTGCAGCTGCAGAAATAACAGGGATGGTTTGATAGTTTCACCTGCTTCCTTTTTTTTTTTGGAATAAACTCAAAATAAAACAGTTCAGTACACACTTGTGGGAATATTGGTGTCAAAGACGGTTCCATCCTCCAAGGATCCAGTGTACCAGCAGCTCACAGTGTCACCTTTCTTTGGAAAGTTTTGCTTGTCGCCTTTCTTCAGCACTGACTTGAAGTACTTGGGTGGACCCTACGGAGAAAAACGCAGACACAACTCACAAAAACAGCAACATTTAGGAGTAAGGGTGGGTTAAAATGTTGATTATGATGACCAGTGGGGGGCACTGTGCATGTTTTGTGGTTGTATGGAAGGTCCAGACAACAATAATAAAATGGCAATGTAAACAAACAGCATCAGCAGCTTAAAAACAGCTACATCAACTTTATGGGCATGAAAATAAATATTCATAAAGTTGTCAACAGGAACTCTAATTATGTCTTTACTTCTACTTCTTACAAGAACTGACATTGCAGAAATTAAATTAATGTAGAATTGACAGTGAATTATCTTAAGAATCAAAATGGAATTGAATCATGAGGTTCCTGACAATACGCATAGACTGTATACGGAGTGGACAGAATTGGCTTCGCCTTTAACCGTTGTACAATTTTGAAGCCAAAACTGGGTAACAAAAAAGCTATAAACATATTTATATTTCTTTCTTTTGAAGGTCTAATCTCTTTTTGGCTCTCTTTGTCAAAGTTTCCTTATATCCCTGATAAAAACTAAACACCAATGGCAGCTGTCAATCGTAAAATGAGACCTACAACCTGGTTTTTAACGTCTAATAACTCATGAAAAACCAACTCCTCAGAAAAAAGAAGACTTGAACACAATGCAGCCAAATAACATTTTCATTTCACTGCAGCGTAAGGATGTGAGAAACATTTCAATGAGGTGTAATCATTTTCTGAAGTATTGACACCTCTCATCTGGAGTGCATTAGAAAACAGAGATTTTGACCTATACCGCAACCAGCCACCAGGGGGAGCAGTTTTCATGGAGACCTCAGTCATGGTGTCCACTGATTGTGCAGTTTATCTATTTAAGAGACAATTCCTGGAAACATGATAATATTAGAAACAGCATCCTGAAGGTGATCTGTTGGGTTTGTACCTCGTCCACGACTTCTGTCTTGACTTCTTTGGGTTTTTCATCGATTTTTACAGCTTTCACCTGCTCGGTCACTTCCTCAACTGGTTCTGTGCCTTTAAACCTCTGCAGAAAAACAAACAAACAGATATTTTAAGTTGGATGTGTCTTTCTGACACTTGGATCATATGAATATGGGTCAATGACGTGACGTCCCCTTTTTTTGTGTCCGAGTGTAATATTTCCTTCCATCATGAATCGAGTATTTCATCACATGTATTTCTTTATTCTATGAAACCTGTGTTATTTGAACACATCTTTAAACTATTAAAATATAACATGTTTTTTTGTGTTTTGGTTCCTCAAACCCCCAAAATGTCAGGTGGTGCAACCGTCCTGACAAGTATCCACAGTAATTAAACTCTAAAAATTGAATGTCAGTTATTGTAAATGGAAATTAAAAATACAGTGNAATTTTAAAGCTGTTGAGAAATGTAAAAAACTTTTGTCCCGTAATTTTCACCTTGTCAAATGTCAGGGTGGTGCAACCGTAACATTAGACTTTTATTTTAAAGTGAAGAGAATAAAACAGGAAACAGGAAACTGCATCAGCCAGAGGAGCCCAAATGACATTTGTGACCAAGTGGCAAAGTTTGTAGATTTCTCTGAAATACTGATAAAAAAGGTTTTTTCACTTCATTGGTGACTGGAACAATTTCCATGTCAGGTGGTACAACCAATGTAATAATGTGAAATGTTATTTTAACATCAAATTATTTATCTTATTCACAAATAAAAGAAATGAAACACACAAAATGAAAATGTATGAGTCACTACAGACACTTGAGAGATACTTGCCAATAATTTCACACAGAAAAAATAACAGGAACATATAAATATATTTTCATATATTTGGTTGCGCCACCTGACATTTTTGGGTGCTCAAATTAAAAATACTAAAAAATAATGAACCTAAAAACTTTGAAATGTTGGTGAACTACTGAAATCTGTTAGAAAACATAATTAGTTGTTAGACCCTCTTATTGTCAATGACCCTGATACATTAAATCCTAAAATAATGTCCCATCTGCATCACTTACTTTGCTCTCAAAGAGCTGGTTGTAGGCGGTTATCAGTTGCTCTTTCTTCGCTGTTTTGGCAACATTTTTGATGTTTCCCAGCAGCTTGTGCTCATTCAGGAACTGGAAAAACAGTGACAATAAAAATATGAGGAGATTTATGCAGAAAAACAACAATGATATTTTTTTTTTAGCCCGCGAAATGAACAATAATAATCATGCAGCTGTTTCTGCTGGAGTCATATGAAAGAATGATTGTGAATCATACATTCATTGTGCATTTATAATAACATGTGTATCTGACATGAATCTTTATCACAGATTTTTCTGATGTTTCTGCACTTTAGCTCAACATGCTGCGAGCTCAGGCTCAAATGAAGCTTTTTCACCTCAACACAATATTATCAGGTAAAAAAACCAGAACGAGTCTTAATAAATAAACGTACCGAGTGGGCTGCATTATCCTGAATAAACTTTATAATGTCTTTTTTGGGTAAATCATCACTTTTCAGCTGCTCATCGCTCCACTCTCGTGCTGGTTCCGCTGCCATTTTAAAAAGCGAACTAATCAACTTTGACCCTTAACGCGCATGATCCTTAGAAACCGATTTTTTTTTTTTTTTTTTTTTTTTTTTTTAATAAATAAAGTTTTGCAGTGCTATATTTACAGAGAATATGTTTAAGAACATATGAAAATTAAAAATTAAAAAAGCACAGCGAAATCGTCAGATAATTCAATGTCAATTCAATTCAATTCAAAAAAGCTTTATTGACATATTTACATTGCCAAAGCAGGTGTGACGTAAAAACATGTTCACACGTTTTATAGTCTCTGGTTCACACAGTTAAATATCTAGTTAAATAAACTTAACAGATGTGCAAAAACAGCATGCAGTGCAAAATATAGAATAGAAATAAAATATTAATAAAATAGACTATATCTCTGTACATTAGAAACATTTCAAAATTACAATTATTAACTTAAAGTATAAAAATATTATTAAAAAGTGTACATAATTATCCATAGCATTATCTGTCAACATAAGTCACTCAGGTCTGTAGCATGGACTTTAAAAAAAAAAAAACTGAAATAAAATTTAAATCGTCAAACAGCAGAAAGCTATCGACACATTCTGGTCAAACTCTATGGTCACCTGGAATTATATGCAAAAAAAAAAGGATTAGATAATGTTTGTAGACAAAACTAGAGCTGGACGATTAACAGAATTTTGATAGTGATTTCTCCCCCAATTGACTTAAACCTGCAGCTCCTCTGGCTGCTTTGAGCAACAATTTTTTGTGCATAACTATTATGACAAAACCTATGAAGAAGACTCTTAAGACCATATTAAAGTCTGAACAGGAAGTTCAGACATTTGAGTTAAATGTCAGACTTTCACGATTTATAGGGCGAGAAACTGAAAGAAGTTTTCCCACACCTTTTTTTTTTTGGAACATCTTCAGATCCTATATTTTTGACAATGAAAAGTTATTAAAGGAGGCATGCAAAAATGACGATTTAAAATTTACAACACCGTGTTTACTTACACAGACTGAGTGACAAACAATAAACCATCTGTTCAGAAATGGAAGAAACATGAAGCATTAAAAGAGTTGTGAGTTCAAGACGACAGGATTCACTAACTGACTATGAGTTAAGTCAGAATGATGACAAATAAGTTGAAGTTTTTAGCTGAAAAATCAAAATTTGAGTTTACAAGTCAACATTTTTAGATTTCAAAGTCAGAATTCTGAGATAAGAAGTCAAAATCTTGAGATAAATTGTCAAAATTATAGGGAAAAAGTTGAAATTTGGCCTCTCAACAAAGCCAGTTTTTCATCTTGACATTTTTAACTGACAAAAATTGGTTTCAACACATTATCTATGTTGCCCTTATACACATATTGTGCTTAACATAAAGCAAAAACATTGCAGGTTTGGCGAATTACGAGCCCTATCTCTGAGGTTTTTTTTAACAGTTTCATAAGCAGAAAACTCCTTTGAGGGGCTTCAAAGTGTTTATTCGTGAACTGTAAATACTCTGGTTGAGCATCATGTATTAACTTCTCAGCTCGTTTTCTATCAAACCTGGAAACCTTCTTCCACATGAGCACTTCCAGTCGCACCATTCCCCTGATGTTTGGTGTCGGCCTGCAGCTTCCTGTCGTTGTTGTCATGTCAGTCTCTCTTTCGTTGCATCAGCTGTCCTTTCTGTTTGTGCCCCTGCTGTTTCACTAGAAATCTTCCTCTTCGCCTCAGCGATAAAAAAGATCTGACACGGAGAAGAATATTTCTCCCAGCCGACCTTGTCTGCTCGCAGCCACCAGTAACCTTGAGGAAATAGAAGTGAGAAGATGATGAGGATTAACCTTTCTGTGCCGCTTAGAGATACTGATGTGGTTACAGAGGAAATTTGAGCCTGGATAACAACACAGAACAAAAGACTTCAATAGACCTTCACTTTGTTTTAATGCTTTAATCTGTTCTACTTTGTTCACAGATACCACTTCCTGGTAAATACTTTACTAGACAGCACATCCACAATCTCTCCCTCCCTTTTTTCCATAAATACAGTGAATGCAAAACATGTGAGAAATTATGACAACTAGTGCAATGGATATCTTTAAATTAATATAAAGTGATTTTAAACTGTTTGTCCAAATGGAAGTTCAGGTTGGATGGTCAACCCAGAGCAGAAAAATGACCTATAACTAAAATGTTTTGAGAAATTAGAAAAGTTCTGTATAGGGGGGAAGTTTCTTTTTCAATGGAAAAATTCAGTTGAACAGAAAAAGCAGGCGTAACATCATTGACCCTTTAGAAAGTACAAGCTTGTGTCTTAGCTTCTGAAAAATGACCTATAACTAAACCTGGTTTTCTGAGCTTGAAGCTGATATTTAAACACAAAAGATTTTTATGTTTTTCCAGCTATGACTTGGCCAGCCCATCACGTCTAATTACATTCTTAATGAGTTGATTGTATCTGTTCTACTTTCAGAATTACATGTAAAAATACCCAAATCTCAAAAAGCATGAAAGCATTTTTCAAAAACCACTAATCTTTAATTTTATATTAATATTTCTCTTTTCTGTTGATATCTTAGATATTAAAACGTGGTGCTTGAAATACTTGACATCTAAAACAGTATCTATTGCTATTTTCCCTGTGTTTTTTTTATTTTTTTATTTTTTTAAATTAATTAATTAAAATTTTTTTCATTTATTATTATTCTTTTTCCTTCTCTTAATGTGTGTATGTAGATATGTATGACAATGGTAATCTAGTTGTATGGAGATATGTATGGATGTATATGTACTACGTTTGTTTAAGTCCTTCTCAGTTTGTTCTCCATTCAATTTCATACTTAATACTCCATACATACTATGTGTACTTTGATATTTGAATCCATTGCCCCTCCCCTTTTTTAAAATTTATTTATTATTTTCCTCTCTCTAAATTATGTATTTATACCCCCCCTCCCTTTTTTTTAATTTTTTTTTTAACTCTCTTTAAAAAAACTCTCTTTCCTTCTGTTCGTGTTCAATTGTCTTTGTTCTTCAATTGATTCTAAAAACTTTGTTAAAATGTTTGAATATAATGGTAAATATAAAAATGGAATCCATAACAGAAAATTGTAAAAGGAGAAATTAATGTATATTTAAAATGTATGCAATATATTTTTTTCTCAATAAAAACATATTTGACTAAAACAGTATCTTTACACATCCATCCATCCATAAGGAGAACAGAAGCTGCAGTTATAGCTTTTGACCACCAGGGTTCAGTATGTACCCATCATTGAAATAAAGGTAGAAATTCAGGCTTTTTAACTTGTCTCTAAGCTCACAGTGAGGTTTGAGGTTACACACATGATTCAGCATGCTGGAGAGTGCTGCAACAATTAAAAACACTAAAAATCAAAAATAAATCGGAGGTAGCAGTGTGGAGGGGCATAAAAATTTACCTTAGGAGGTTGATAGTGACACCTCTTATTGGGTTTTAAGATGTGTTTATTTGCAATTACATCAACGCTCCAGTTAAAAACAAGGAATCAAAGAAATCCAAGTCAATAATTTCACAAAGATGCACTCTTAGAGAACAAGGCCATATCTCTTAAAAAGCACGTTCTTAAAGAAACTTGGTACAAAAGTTCATCCTCATATTCTCGATGACTAGTTTTTTACCTCATGGCAGTTTTTAAATCAGTGTTCAATGGTCGATATTGGGGTTAAACTGACTGACAGAGTTTTACATACAAAGGATTTCTTTCTTCTTGTTTCGCCAGTGGATGGAGTGAGTCACATCATCATGTATGAAAATTTCATTGTCAAACCAACTGCAACTTCTGGAGAAATTACATCACTGCTTGTAATTCCAGTGAGGAGCGCAGAGGCCTCGCAGATATCACCCACTCGTCAGGATGCACCTCTTCTCCTGGAGCGTGTTTCTACATTTCCAACTCCCTCTCCTCTCCGAACTCCTCGCAGCAGTAATTTAAGGCTCTCATAATGGAAATCGTCTCCGGGTGGCCTTGGTCCACTGTGGATAATGTGTTTTCTGCTCGGAGCCTAATAAGCTTCCTCTAAGCCATATGGCCAGCCCTCTTCACCTCCCCGCGCCTGGAGCTGTGAGAAAATACCTCTGGTTTCATATGGGATCGGATTCTGCAGCAGCTCAGACCGACGGCTTACGCTGCATGTGATCGAGGAAAAGCGTCTCCAGAGTGAGAGGTGGGATAGGTCAGAAATGTTCTCTGTATCTGTTTTTGTGCTCATAAAACTTCCACCTGGAACTGCAGAAGTTTACTCAAGTTTCCCAAACAACCATCAACCATCCATCTGTTATCGTTTCCCCTTTTCAGGTCAAAATAGCCCTGTTTCCACCGAGCGGTTCAGTTACAGTTCACCTCAGTACTGCACACATTTTGTGGCGTCTCCTTTGACTAAAACTGGGACAGGTCCCCAAACGTTAACCTAACTTTAGCAAACGTTAGAGATGTTAAAGATAAATTTATATCTCTTTCCAGCAAAAGGACAACTTGTTGCCTCAAATATGATGTTGACTTGTCTTTAAACAGATGGAGACATCCTTGCTCATTTCATTCACGTTGAGTTGATGTTGTGGTCGACCCCACAACTTTATCCAAAGAAGATACTTTACTTGGTTGAGTGCAATGACTGTATATAGAATGGACAGCGTGCTTCCGCCTGTCACCGTTCTACATTTTTGAAGCCAAAAAACCCTGTTTCTCTAGCCGCCATTGTGCAGCCAGAGTCTGCGCAGTAGAGAATTTCCGGTGGAGCCAAGTAAAAAAGAGAAATAAAAATATTTGTTTCTTCTTCTTCAGAAGGTTTAGTCTCCTTTTGGCTCTTTCCCGAAGTTTCTTATATCCCCGGTAAAAACTACTCATGAACGGCAGCTGTCAACTATCGTAAAACGAAACTTAAAACACGGTTTTTAACGTCCAATAACTAATGAGAAACTAACTTCTCAGAAAAAAAACACCCGAACACCATGAAGCCAGATGACATCGTCATACTACCTTAGCGTAAAGATGAGAGAAACGTTTCTACGAGGTATTAAGTTGATGATGTCAAAGTATAAACAGTTAAACTTAAGATCTCTGAAAAAATCATCAAAAACAGAAAAAACTGACTTTCTGCAATGCATTTTAAAGGACAAATAGGCAGAAAATGTTAGAGTGTATAGGAACGGCTATACCGACTGTGATTGGCTCATTGTGTTTTAGGGCGGGACTTATCCATTGGTCAATTGTCTGACCCTTAGTGTCTGACAGTGTGCTTTTATTGACCTAACACTGGAGGGGTAGTTAGTACAAGCCAGTAATTGAGTGTAGACCATATACTGTATAATAAGTGGACGTAGCAACATTCGGCTCAAACTGAAGCCTCCAGCAGATGCCCCGCCCCCTGGTGTCTGGCTGCAGTATAGGTCATAAGCCCCGCCCCCTGGTGTCTGGCTGCAGTATAGGTCATAAGCCCCGCCTCCCCATGTATTCCAGATATGAGCCGGGAAAACTTAAAAAAATTACGATACCTCGTAGAAACGTTTCTCCCATCCTTACGCTAAGGTAGTATGATGATGTCATTTGGCTGCATGGTGTTCAGGTGCTTTTTTCCCTGAGAAGTTAGTTTCTCATTAGTTATTGGACGTTGAAAACCGCGATATAAGTTTCGTTTTACGATAGTTAACAGCTGCCGTTTGTGAGTAGTTTTTACCGGGGATATAAGAAACTTCGGGAAAGAGCCAAAAAGAGACTAAAACTTCTGAAGAAGAAGAAATAAATATTTTTATTTCTCTTTTTTACTTGGCTCCACCGGAAATTCTCTACTGCGCAGACTCTGGCTGCACAATGGCAGCTAGAGAAACGGGGTTTTTTGGCTTCAAAAACGTAGAACAGTGACAGGCGGAAGCACGCTGTCCATTCTATATACAGTCATTGGTGTAGACATTGGTTTTCATAAACTACACAAACTCACGTCCACATTGCAAGTGACCAAAAGGAGGGAAGTCATCTAGGACCATAGTAGTATATTGAACTTCGGAGTCAGGTTGTGTGACGAAGGTTGAAACCTTGTAAAAGTTAGGTCTCAAATCGGACGTCTAGACATCAGAGTCATGATCGGGTGCGGAGGGGACAGTCTAGATTAGAGACCCGACGTACCCGTGAAATGGGGCTTATTAAGAGTTTAACTGAGATCAGCCCAACCCAGATCTGAGGCTCGCAAAGGGAAAGAGGGAAATCACTCACCTGAAAAATCTCAAAATCACAAGAACTGGGTGGCATAAGGGCTGGGTATCAGTCACCGGAGGCTTTGCTGTACAGCACTATGCTCCCCCTCTCCCTTCTGTCTCTGTAATGCATCATCTGTTAACTGCTAATTAGAAAGCAAAGAGAAAAGATGGATTGAAGTTTCCACTGGAACTGGTCCCAGTATATATCTCAGAGGGCTTAAAGGGACAGACTGGTGAGCCACATGCTCTGACAAACTCTTGTCTCCACACATTTCTTCTCACTCTGTCTGTTTGCTTTCAAACAGTGAGATTTGTGCCTGCATCCTCAGCACAAATTATAATTTTAAAACACTGCTGCATAACTTCATTCATATCAGGCACACTCTACAGTCGTCGAGAAGAAATAAACAAAAACATATTTTGACAACAAAACAACCCGTCACCCGGGTGCGAAAAAGGGAAACGAAAACAAAATCAAGGACACTCCTGTTTCAGTTGAGTAGTGTACTCGAAATTCAGCGAGAGATTGAAACTTGTTTAGTCTTTGAAAACTCCTTTGTACATGTTGTTTCGGATTATCGTATGACAGCTAAAAGAGAAGTTGTGCTGTCACACGAGCTGAACACATGATGTGGAAATTTTGTGGTTTGTTCACCACTTATCGTCCAGACTGGAATAAGTCAGAAAGAGCAGGTTGGAATCACCATGAGATAAATAACAAGCATTTATTGCTCCTAAATAATAAACCTTATACTTGTGGTTAGATCCCATAATGCTCTTTAACAGGATAAAAGCTTTTACTTTGAAAAGAGAATTAGAGCCGATCCATTTTAACTGAGCTAAACCTACAGTCGAGTATACGGCTGTTTAGTTAGTGTCTTGTTCACCATGTAGTCACTTGAGTCTAGCAACAGTAAATTCAGTCAAAAGTGAAACGTACAGAATAATCTCAGCTTTTCTGTATTAAATCTGCATGTATCGTATATTTTGAACTTCAACAATGACATTGCTAATCTTCGTGGTATTAGCAAACTGGAGAGAAATGTAAATAAGTTTCAACATCCTGATGTTCCCATGGGCTAACACTCTACAAGCCAAATTTTCCGACAACCTTATGCTCCAACTGCCCATAATTCCACTTTTTTAAAACTGTTTTTTCAATAAAGCCCTATGTTCCCATAGTCCAATGTTCCCACAGTCCATTGTTCCAACAGTCTTGATATCAGAGCCATGTTTTTCTGCAAACCTATGTTCCCACAGCCCTATGATCCAAATTCCCCATGTTACCACACATCCAAGACTTTTTTTTTTAATGAGGCCCCATGTTCCCACACCCAATGTTCCCACAGCCAAGTGTCCATAAACCCGATGTTCCCATGGTCCTGTGCTTTCACAGCCCAATGTTCCAAAAGCTTATTGTTGCCACAGCCCTATGTTCCAAAAACCCAATATTTCAACATTTCTAAGACTTTTTTAAATAAGGCCCTTTGTTCCCATAGTCAAATGTTCCCACAGTCATGTTTTGCCACTTATCTTCCACCACAGCCTCATGTCCCAACAGCCCCCTGGCATGGCCTAGTGTTCACTCAGGCCTGTATTCCTATAGTGAAATGTTCCCACAGCACTGTGTAGAATATCAGTTTACAAGGGTGTCGGGTTACAAGGGTATCAGATTACAAGGGTGTCGGAAAACAAGGATATCAGTTTACAAGGGTGTCGTGACACGAGAACATCAGTTTACAAGGGTGTCGGGAAACAAGGGTATCAGTTTACAAGGGTGTCGGGATACAAGGGTATCAGTTTACAAGGGTGTCGGGAAACAAGGGTATACCAAATGTTCCCACAGCCCTATGTTCCCATAGTCAAATGTTCCCACAGCCCTTTGTTCCCATAGTCAAATGTTCCCACAGCCCTATGTTCCCATAGTCAAATGTTCCCACAGCCCT
>RPOG01005309.1:0-33754 GCA_008086565.1 Thalassoma bifasciatum | reverse complement strand
GTATGTCTGGAGAGTCCGATTCTTTGATTAAATCACATAAGCTAAATCTATCGTTGTTGTTTTTCTTTTAACCAGCATTTAACACAGCCTTAATTATCAGGTATGTTGTTTTACAGTTAGTATTTCCCAGATAAGATTAATTTACTATGATTTTAAATTGATGTTTACACCATTGACTATGGAAATATGGGCGACCATTGTTAGAAGTGAAGCTATAATCTCAGCTCGATGGGTGCTGGTACAAATAGATCTGGCTGATCGCTTCTCTCGTTGCTGTGAATCATGTCACACCACTTGTTTTAAACATCAGATAAATAATTTAAACCAAACTTGACTGGAAAATAAACACTTGCAGAATAGTTAGCTTAATAAGAGCTAGCTGCTGTGTTTCAGAAAAAAAATCTCTGAAATGTATTTCAGTTTTGTAGTTTGACCCATGCTGAATCTGTTAGAATTGCAACTTGAAGAGCTAAACTGCAGCTCGTCACCAGGGGGAGCTCTAAATGTTTTGGCTTCACTTTGGGAAAGCTGTTATGTCCATATTTTTACTTCATCTTCAATTTTAACCCACTTATAAGTGTCTCACAACCAACAGTGAGTCATTCTGAGGAGTGCTGGCATATTTTGTCCTTGTTGATTATTTAAAGGGGCAAATATGTTTCTAGTCCTGGCTTTTTAAGCCTTTAGTATGAAGGAATGTGTATAAACTAGGTTTTTTTGTTTGTTCTCATTTATATTACTAATCTGAGCCTGTATTTGTTCTGATTCTCTCCCTCTGTTTCTCTCTGTCTCTGTTAAAGTCAAAAACAGGCAGGAGTGCTGCATAATGTTTGCGTTTACACATTTAATCTTGTCCTCTATGTGATTCTTTAATTTCATTTTAACCTGAGGTGTTTCTCATAAGGTAGACTGAGGTGTGAATGCTTGCTGTGAGCGAGCACTGTGAATTCTTTTGCAAAAACCACTGTCTGTGAACTCCTACCACACACTGTTTCTTAAAAACCCCCAGTCTGCATCATCAGTCTAGATACAGAACATGTCACTGTCACTGTTATGGAGCTGCATGATCAATCATACGTCAAAATCCCCGACTTAGACTTCTGTTCAAACTCCATCCTGACCAAATGGACTGACTTCTTTATGTTTCCAGTTGCAGTAAAGACACGGTGTACACTGGAGAAGCAGTTATGTTTTTATAGCACTGATATGTAATCAGTGGTGTTAATTAAGCTGTGCTTAAGGCTGCCGGGCATTAATACAGTGGCCATGTCCATGCATTGCTTCCTAACCTGTGTTTATTCACCCCGATTGATTGGAGCATCGGTCTATATGCCGTCAACCAAGAAGCTAAAACTTAACTAATCTGTCCTTCAGTGTCACACAGTCATATTATCTACAAAGCTGCATACAAGCACAGAATGTCTGATTCATGAAGGACTGCATGTGTAGAGTGCTTAGAGTGTGTACTCTCTGTTTCAATGACTGTAACCGCCCTCTTTCATTTGAATTATGTTTTATTTGTTTTTGCTTTAGCGCAGATAATAATAGAGTCCTTGTGGTCATGGTTTTCATTTGAGTCGATCATAGATTCTTTTCAAACTCACATCTATGCTGATTTGTACTCCTTGTCTGAACTACTTCCAGTTATAATGTTTTACTCATCATTATACCATCTACAAACTTATTACTCCCACCTGTCTTTTCTCATGGTTCTGCCTCTTTTACAGCCATGAATAAACGAACACTACCATGAAAGTCAGCGTTGTGTGAGTGTAGTTACTGATGTGTCATTTTTGTGGAGCTGAAAGTAAATTATATAATCCAGGTGCTCCTTCTCAGCAAACAATACTCTGAGTACGCACAGAAAAAGTGCTGATGATTCAGTCCTGGTTCGTTCATGTAGGACATTTCACTTTGAAATGAGTGTAGATGAACACTTTGAAATGAAAGTGGAAAGTGCTAAAATCTGATCTGAAAACTGTCGTCCAACCTGAGACTTTAAGTTAAAACTTTTTTTGTTGAATAGAAACTAAATTTTATAAAACTTTTACAAAAAAAAAAAAAAACCTAATGAAGCATATTTGTGTAATTCCTGAAAACTTAACCTTTTCATTAGCTTCAGATTTACTCTGCACTGTCTGTCATGACTACTGATAAAGTACAAGGTGTACATTTTTCTTTTCTTCTTTTTAGTGTAGATTTTTCCAACACATTTACATGTGTTTAACGATTATTTTTGAAATATATGGTATGATAAACCTTATTTACATAAAAGTATACCTCTATATGAGTAGAAACTAGCAGAAATTTAGAATTTTTTTTCAACCAATGTTGTTATCAGAGGTACACAAGGCAGGATATTGTTTTGAAATACTTTCATGGTGGCAAGATGCTATCAATTTTAAGAATGTTTATTCTTAAAAACAGTCATAACTAACTGTACTTGCATATAGCATAACATGGGATTATCAATGGAATTTTCAAGCAGTTATAAGAAATAAAACCAAAGTTATGGCAAAATTCTTTTTCAATGGGGGTATATTGATTATTTTTAGCAGCTATCTGTTTGAAAGTATATCTCCTCCTTAACATTCAGTTCTATCTTTATTTCTTTAATATTGTTTTTCCAAATAAGAGTGAAGGTAAGTTGATGACTCATATATGAATGATATCAAAAACGTCTGTTTTACTTAACAAAATTAGTCAATTCCAGGAATAAATGAGTGTTTCGTGATTTAAAAAAATCATATAAAATCAAAAGAGAGAAAATAGCTTGTGAAAACGATACATTAAAGAAAATAAAGACAAAGTAAAAGAGTCTCCGAGAGTAATAAATGATAACCACTCATAACTTCTTTTCATCAGAAACTGTCTGTTCACACCCTGAATGGTTAATATGGTGGCGCTGTGTAACACTGTGAAAGTCGATGTGCGAAAGATTAACGACGACGACGAAATTTGAAAAACTGAAATTTTGGAAATGTGAACCTATTTCTCGTCTTGACCTGACTTAACTTCTTGACTTGTGCTTCTTCTTGCTCCAACTGAAGAACAAAAAAACAGGTGGACCTCTTAACGCCGTTAAACTCGGAAAAATAACGATTCTGTGTATAGATTTTTGACCGTTAAAGCTGTTAGTAAGAGCGCGAGCTGTTAGCTTAGATAACGTATTAGCTGCCAGTTAGTATGCTAATTGAGAAAGGGCCGAAAGATCAAACTGACATGTTTATAAACATTTGTTTATTTGTTTTTATTTTTTAAAGTCAAACATGGTAAACTATATTTAAAAAAAGTTTCATTACAAACCGTTACAGATGGGTTTTTTTGTCATGTAGTGATTCATGGCCATTACTCAGCTGCATTTGACAGTAGTACTGCCATGAACATTTTAATAAACTAAAAACAGAAATATCAATAAGAGTAGCGTAAGAATTAACGGCACACACATATAATGCCTGTTATTTAAGGTTTAGATTACGAAAAACAGTGCTCCTTATTTTTTGTACACGATGAGTCATGTCGATGTTAGTCAGCTTGATATTTTGGGATTATTTTAACACCTTATAACGTGTAATGAATTATAGAATAATTCTACATTAACCTCTTGATACCCAAGCTTTTTTTCTGTTGGGTATTTTTTATTTCTCTTTGCTATTAATGGTAAGTAAGAACTAATAAGTTTAAAAACTGAACCTGGTCTTTGTACAGGAAGTTCTTTTTTTAGTGGTTTTAATTAGCTTCTAGTTATGGGTGTTTTTATACTCACCTAAACTGTGTTTTTTCTCCACAGAAATGGGTTTTAAGTTGTGATATCACCAGAACGTGTTGTGGACAGTGTCTTTAAATGTGGCTAATAGGTCAAAGTTAAAAAAAAAAAAAGAATTATTATGGGTCGGGGAGGTAGAAATGTAATATCAATGGATGTGGTCACTGGGTCTGAAAAGATTAAAAAAGCTGAAACTTTAAAAAACAGAAAAAACAAACACCTTTCATATTAAATAATATTTGTGCCACAAGGGGTTAATTTACAGAATTACAGCAGCAAATAAGCAAGTAGCTGTATTGTGCAATCATTACGATAAGAACACAAAATAGAATAAGTGTACCCTTGAAAACATATGTACCTTGTCAATACTTGTTTGAACCTGGTGCGTTTTCCTCAAACTATCTTTCTGACAATATGTTTTACAGCAACCTGGTTATCCTCTGAAGGCTCCTCTTGAAAGACTCATTGAAAAAAGTTTCAGCAAAACACCACAAACAGCTACAACCCCCCAACATGGATCTTGATGCAGAGTTTGACCATGCAGTAAGCGACATGAAGTGGGGAGAGGTGATTTCCACACTCCAGTCAGTGGTTGAGGTTCTGTTTGGAGACATGTCCTACCCTCCTCCTCCTCCTCCTCCTCCTCCTCCACCTCCACCTCCACCTCCTCTTCCTTGGTCAAGATATAACTTACATCCTCAACTACCTGGGCCTCTGAGTGAGGGATATTTTCAACCTTGGCACATTTTTCAGAGAGCAAACCTACTGATGTCTCCTTCGGGGGTGAACTGGAATAGACCTACTAATCCTGTCATCTACCACAAACCTGTGTATGATCGGGACTTCATGTGGCCATGTTACTTCTACAGACAGCCAGATCAGCAAGTAAGATATGTTGAAAAAAATAGAGAAGGGTATCACAAGAACATAGATTGGTATAAATTTCTCTCCTTCCTCAAAGCAGCTGCTGTACATCCAGCCCCCTGTGAACTACATCCAGATAAATGGAGCAGAGTCTTACCCATCCCCTCTGTCATCCCCAGTAAGACACTAAACGCACGCTTTCATACTTTGAGTATATATGCAGCTTATAAAATGATCTGCTCTGTGCTTGTGTGTCCAGTATGATGGTGTGTCAGCGTGTAGCCCGTCTATTCAAGTTCAACAGGAACGTCCCTCAGTTGAATGCCGGTAAGTCACACTAACAGAAAAACAACAATAAAAATAACAATAACTGTATATTTACAGCACCTTTCAAAACAGATGTTTACAAAGTACTTTGACAGTTAAAAGTGGCAGACAATCAAGTAGAGGACAAGAATTTTTTTAACAGATGGAGGCAAGTGATGAATGACTGTGACATAATACAGACAGCATAAAGGGATAAGAAGCTAAAAAAGAATAAAACAACAAATAAAATGACTACATCACATGAGGTCAGAAAAGGTAAAGGATAGTGAGAGAATGAGGCAAAAGAAGTATTAACAAACAAATGAAAAAATATTTGCACACATTCATATAATAAATATAAACGAACATAGAGATGAATAATAAAAACATATGTATTATAGTCAAATGAATGACATTGAAATTAAAATACAGTTACAAGGGTGAAAATTACACTAAAGCAAGTCTATAAAGGTGACTTTTAAGAAGACCCTCGACTTTTAAACGACCAGAAAGGCTCCACCCAAGGGCCTAAAGTGGTGAAATGGCTCGTAGGGTGTCAACATTTCTGTGATGTAGATTTGCGCAAGACTTAAACCAGCTTTAAAAGTGAAAAATAATGTGTTGGGTCAATGACGTGAAGTCCCTTTTTTTGTGTCCGAGTGCAATATTTCCTTACATCATGAATTGAGTATTTCATCACATGTATTTTTTTATTCTGTGAAACCTGTCTTATTTGAACACATCTTTAAACTATTAAAATATAACATGTTTTTTTGTGTTTTGGTACCTCAAACCCCCAAAATGTCAGGTGGTGCAACCATCCTGACAAGTATCCACAGTAATTAAACTCTAAAAATTGAATGTCAGTTATTGTAAATTGAAATTAAAAATACAGTGGCATTATTTTATGCTTGAACCTTTTTAAATAAACCATTCTTCGCAAATAAAAAGAATTTTAAAGCTGTTGAGAAATTTAAAAAACTTTTGTCCCGTAATTTTCACCTTGTCAAATGTCAGGGTGGTGCAACCGTAACATTAGACTTTTATTTTAAAGTGAAGAGAATAAAACAGGAAACAGGAAACTGTATCAGCCAGAGGACCCCAAATGACATTTGTGACCAAGTGGAAAAGTTTGTAGATTTCTCTGAAATACTGATAAAAAAAAAAATTTCAGTTCATTGGTAGACTGGAACAATTTCCATGTCAGATGGTACAACCAATGTAATAATGTGAAATGTTATTTTAACATAAAATTATTTATCTTATTCACAAATAAAACAATTGAAACACATAAAATGAAAATGTATGAGTCACTACAGACACTTGAGAGATGCTTGCCAATAATTTCACACAGGAAAAATAACAGGAACATATAAATATATTTTCATATATTTGGTTGCGCCACCTGACATTTTTGGGTGCTCAAATTAAAAATACTAAAAAATAATGAACCTAAAAACTCTGAAATGTTGGTCAACTACTGAAATCTGTTAGAAAACGTAATTCTTCACTCAGAAATATGTTTATATCCATTTTCAAAGAACTTTTTAAAAATACGTTTTTGGACCCTCTTTTTGTCATTGACCCTGTTTTCAAATCAAATCAAATCAAACTTTATTTATATAGCACTTTTCATACATAAAAATGTAGCACAAAGTGCTTTACAGGTTAAAAAGCCCCACCCCCCCCCCCCCCCCCCCCCCCCCCCCCCCCCCNTGTAACCACTAGAATGTAATGGGATTGTATCAAAAGTATGTCCAAGTGTCTTTTGAAAAAAAAAAAAAATCATGAATGCAATACCGGAAGCTTGTACCCTCTGGTGGGATCTTCTGACAATGAAAACTTCCAATTCAAATCATTTAATCATGTTTTAGTGAACCAGGAGAACTACAATTCGGAAATACAGCCATACAAAATCCATGTGTATGTCTGGAGAGTCCGATTCTTTGATTAAATCACATAAGCTAAATCTATCGTTGTTGTTTTTCTTTTAACCAGCATTTAACACAGCCTTAATTATCAGGTATGTTGTTTTACAGTTAGTATTTCCCAGATAAGATTAATTTACTATGATTTTAAATTGATGTTTACACCATTGACTATGGAAATATGGGCGACCATTTTTAGAAGTGAAGCTATAATCTCAGCTCGATGGGTGCTGATACAAATAGATCTGGCTGATCGCTTCTCTCGTTGCTGTGAATCATGTCACACCACTTGTTTTAAACATCAGATAACTAATTTAAACCAAACTTGACTGGAAAATAAACACTTGCAGAATAGTTAGCTTAATAAGAGCTAGCTGCTGTGTTTCAGAAAAAAAAAAATCTCTGAAATGTATTTCAGTTTTGTAGTTTGACCCATGCTGAATCTGTTAGAATTGCAACTTGAAGAGCTAAACTGCAGCTCGTCACCAGGGGGAGCTCTAAATGTTTTGGCTTCACTTTGGGAAAGCTGTTATGTCCATATTTTTACTTCATCTACAATTTTAACCCACTTATAAGTGTCTCACAATCAACAGTGAGTCATCCTAAGGAGTGCTGGCATATTTTGTCCTTGTTGATTATTTAAAGGGGCAAATATGTTTCTAGTCCTGGCTTTTTAAGCCTTTAGTATGAAGGAATGTGTATAAACTAGTTTTTTTTTTGTTTGTTCTCATTTATATTACTAATCTGAGCCTGTATTTGTTCTGATTCTCTCCCTCTGTTTCTCTCTGTCTCTGTTAAAGTCAAAAACAGGCAGGAGTGCTGCATTATGTTTGCGTTTACACATTTAATCTTGTCCTCTATGTGATTCTTTAATTTTATTTTAACCTGAGGTGTTTCTCATAAGGTAGACTGAGGTGTGAATGCTTGCTGTGAGCGAGCACTGTGAATTCTTTTGCAAAAACCACTGTCTGTGAACTCCTACCACACACTGTTTCTTAAAAACCCCCAGTCTGCATCATCAGTCTAGATACAGAACATGTCACTGTCACTGTTATGGAGCTGCATGATCAATCATACGTCAAAATCCCCGACTTAGACTTCTGTTCAAACTCCATCCTGACCAAATGGACTGACTTCTTTATGTTTCCAGTTGCAGTAAAGACACGGCGTACACTGGAGAAGCAGTTATGTTTTTATAGCACTGATATGTAATCAGTGGTGTTAATTAAGCTGTGCTTAAGGCTGCCGGGCATTAATACAGTGGCCATGTCCATGCATTGCTTCCTAACCTGTGTTTATTCACCCTGATTGATTGGAGCATCGGTCTATATGCCGTCAACCAAGAAGCTAAAACTTAACTAATCTGTCCTTCAGTGTCACACAGTCATATTATCTACAAAGCTGCATACAAGCACAGAATGTCTGATTCATGAAGGACTGCATGTGTAGAGTGCTTAGAGTGTGTACTCTCTGTTTCAATGACTGTAACCGCCCTCTTTCATTTGAATTATGTTTTATTTGTTTTTGCTTTAGCGCAGATAATGATAGAGTCCTTGTGGTCATGGTTTTCATTTGAGTCGATCATAGATTCTTTTCAAACTCACATCTATGCTGATTTGTACTCCTTGTCTGAACTACTTCCAGTTATAATGTTTTACTCATCATTATACCATCTACAAACTTATTACTCCCACCTGTCTTTTCTCATGGTTCTGCCTCTTTTACAGCCATGAATAAACGAACACTACCATGAAAGTCAGCGTTGTGTGAGTGTAGTTACTGATGTGTCATTTTTGTGGAGCTGAAAGTAAATTATATAATCCAGGTGCTCCTTCTCAGCAAACAATACTCTGAGTATGCACAGAAAAAGTGCTGATGATTCAGTCCTGGTTCGTTCATGTAGGACATTTCACTTTGAAATGAGTGTAGATGAACACTTTGAAATGAAAGTGGAAAGTGCTAAAATCTGATCTGAAAACTGTCGTCCAACCTGAGACTTTAAGTTAAAACTTTTTTTGTTGAATAGAAACTAAATTTTATAAAACTTTTACAAAAAAAAAAAACTTAATGAAGCATATTTGTGTAATTCCTGAAAACTTAACTTTTTCATCAGCTTCAGATTTACTCTGCACTGTCTGTCGTGACTACTGATAAAGTACAAGGTGTACATTTTTCTTTTCTTCTTTTTAGTGTAGATTTTTCCAACACATTTACATGTGTTTATATGGTATGATAAACCTTATTTACATAAAAGTATACCTCTATATGAGTAGAAACAAGCAGAAATTTAGAATTTTTTTTTTCAACCAATGTTGTTATCAGAGGTACACAAGGCAGGATATTGTTTTGAAATACTTTCATGGTGGCAAGATGCTATCAATTTTAAGAATGTGTATTCTTAAAAACAGTCATAACTAACTGTACTTGCAAATAGCATAACATGGGATTATCCATGGAATTTTCAAGCAGTTATAAGAAATAAAACCAAAGTTATGGCAAAATTATTTTTCAATAAGGGTATATTTATTTTTAGCAGCTATCTGTTTGAAAGTATATCTCCTCCTTAACATTCAGTTCTATCTTTATTTCTCTAGTATTGTTTTTCTAAATAAGAGTGAAGGTAAGTTGATGGCTCATATATGAATGATATCAAAAACGTCTGTTTTACTTAACAAAATTAGTCAATTCCAGAAATAAATGAGTGTTTCATGATTTAAAAAATCATATAAAATCAAAAGAGAGAAAATAGCTTGTGAAAACGATACATTAAAGAAAATAAAGACAAAGTAAAAGAGTCTCCGAGAGTAATAAATGATAACCACTCATAACTTCTTTTCATCAGAAACTGTCTGTTCACACCCTGAATGGTTAATATGGTGGCGCTGTGTAACATTGTGAAAGTCGATGTGCGAAAGATTAACGACGACGACGAAATTTGAAAAACTGAAATTTTGGAAATGTGAACCTTTTTCTCGTCTTGACCTGACTTAACTTCTTGACTTGTGCTTCTTCTTGCTCCAACTGAAGAACAAAAACAGGTTGTCCTCTTAACGCCGTTAAACTCGGAAAAATAATGATTCTGTGTGTAAAGATTTTTGACCGTTAAAGCTGTTAGTAAGAGCGCGAGCTGTTAGCTTAGATAACGTATTAGCTGCCCGTTAGTATGCTAATTGAGAAAGGGACGAAAGATCAAACTGACCTGTTTATAAACATTTGTTTATTTGTTTTTATTTTTTAAGAGTCAAACAGGGTAAACTGTATTTAAAAAAGTTTCATTACAAACCGTTATAGATGGGTTTTTTGTCATGTAGTGATTCCTGGCCATTACTCAGCTGCATTTGACAGTAGTACTGCCATGAGCATTTTAATAAACTAAAAACAGAAATATCAATAAGAGTAGCGTAAGATTTAACGGCACACACATATAATGCCTGTTATTTAAGGTATAGATAACGAAAAACAGTGCTCCTTATTTTTTTGTAAACGATGAGTCATGTCGATGTTAGTCAGCTTGATATTTTGGGATTATTTTAACACCTTATAACGTGTAATAAATTATAGAATAATCATACATTAACCTCTTGATACCCAAGCTTTTTTTCTGTTGGGTATTTTTATTTCTCTTTGCTATTTATGATAAGTAAGAACTAATAAGTTTAAAAACTGAACCTGGTCTTTGTACAGGAAGTTCTTTTTTTTTTAGTGGTTTTAATTAGCTTCTAGTTATGGGTGTTTTTATACTCAACTAAACTGTGTTTTTTCTCCACAGAAATGGGTTTTAAGTTGTGATATCACCAGAAAGTGTTGTGGACAGTGTCTTTAAATGTGGCTAATAGGTCAAAGTTTAAAAAAAAAAAGAATTATTATGGGTCGGGGAGGTAGAAATGTAATATCAATGGATGTGGTCACTGGGTCTGAAAAGGTTAAAAAAGCTGACACTTAAAAAAAAACAACACCTTTCATATTAAATAATATTTGTGCCACAAGGGGTTAATTTACAGAATTACAGCAGCAAATAAGCAAGTAGCTGTATTGTGCAATCATTACCATAAGAACACATAATGGAATAAGTGTAACCTTGAAAACACATGTACCTTGTCAATACTTGTTTGAACCTGGTGCTTTTTCCTTAAACTATCTTTCTGACAATATGTTTTACAGCAACCTGGTTATCATCTGAAGGCTCCTCTTGAAAGACTCATTGAAAAAAGTTTCAGCAAAACACCACAAACAGCTACAACCCCCCAACATGGATCTTGATGCAGAGTTTGACCATGCAGTAAGCGACATGAAGTGGGGAGAGGTGATTTCCACACTCCAGTCAGTGGTTGATGTTCTGTTTGGAGACATGTCCTACCCTCCTCCTCCTCCTCATCCTCCTCCGCCTCCTCCTCCTCCACCTCCTCTTCCTTGGCCAAGATATAACTTACATCCTCAACTACCTGGGCCTCTGAGGGAGGGATATTTTCAACCTTGGCACATTTTTCAGGGAGCAAACCTACTGATGTCTCCTTCGGGGGTGAACTGGAATAGACCTACTAATCCTGTCATCTACCACAAACCTGTGTATGATCGGGACTTCATGTGGCCATGTTACTTCTACAGACAGCCAGATCAGCAAGTAAGATATGTTGAAAAAAAATAGAGAAGGGTATCACAAGAACATAGATTGGTATAAATTTCTCTCCTTCCTCAAAGCAGCTGCTGTACATCCAGCCCCCTGTGAACTACATCCCAATAAATGGAGCAGAGTCTTACCCATCCCCTCTGTCATCCCCAGTAAGACACTAAACACACGCTTTCATACTTTGAGTATATATGCAGCTTATAAAATGATCTGCTCTGTGCTTGTGTGTCCAGTATGATGGTGTGTCAGCGTGTAGCCCGTCTATTCAAGTTCAACAGGAACGTCCCTCAGTTGAATGCCGGTAAGTCACACGAACAGAAAAACAACAATAAAAATAACAATAACTGTATTTTTACAGCACCTTTCAAAACAGATGTTTACAAATTACTTTGACAGTTAAAAGTGGCAGACAGTCAAGTAGAGGACAAGAATTTTTTTAACAGATGGAGGCAAGTGATGAATGGCTGTGACATAGTACAGACAGCATAAAGGGATAAAAAGCTAAAATAGAATAAAACAACAAATAAAATGACTACATCACATGAGGTCAGAAAAGGTAAAGGATAGTGAGAGAATGAGGCAAAAGAAGTATTAACAAACAAATGAAAAAATATTTGCACACATTCATATAATAAATATAAACGAACATAGAGATGAATAATAAAAACATATGTATTATGGTCTGTATTATAGTCAAATGAATGACATTGAAATTAAAATACAGTTACAAGGGTGAAAATTACACTAAAGCAAGTCTATAAAGGTGACTTTTAAGAAGACCCTCGACTTTTAAACGACCAGAAAGGCTCCACCCAAGGGCCTAAAGTGGTGAAATGGCTCGTAGGGTGTCAACATTTCTGTGATGTAGATTTGTGCAAGACTTAAACCAGCTTTAAAAGTGAAAAATAATGTGTTGGGTCAATGACGTGAAGTCCCTTTTTTTGTGTCCGAGTGCAATATTTCCTTGCATCATGAACTGAGTATTTCATCACAAGTATTTCTTTATTCTATGAAACCTGTGTTATTTGAACACATCTTTAAACTATTAAGATATAACATGTTTTTTTGTGTTTTGGTACCTCAAACCCCCAAAATGTCAGGTGGTGCAACCGTCCTGACAAGGATCCACAGTAATTAAACTCTAAAAATTGAATGTCAGTTATTGTAAATTGAAATTAAAAATACAGTGGCATTATTTTATGCTTGAACCTTTCTAAATAAACCATTCTTTGCAAATAAAACGAATTTTAAAGCTGTTGAAAAATTCAAAAAACTTTTGTCCCGTAATTTTCACCTTGTCAAATGTCAGGGTGGTGCAACCGTAACATTAGACTTTTATTTTAAAGTGAAGAGAATAAAACAGGAAACTGTATCAGCCAGAGGACCCCAAATGACATTTGTACCAAGTGGAAAAGTTTGTAGATTTCTCTGAAATACTGATAAAAAAAAAAATTTCAGTTCATTGGTAGACTGGAACAATTTCCATGTCAGGTGGTACAACCAATGTAATAATGTGAAATGTTATTTGAACATAAAATTATTTATCTTATTCACAAATAAAACAATTGAAACACACAAAATGAAAATGTATGAGTCACTACAGACACTTGAGAGATGCTTGCCAACAATTTCACACAGGAAAAATAACAGGAACATATAAATATATTTTCATATATTTGGTTGCGCCACCTGACATTTTGGGGTGCTCAAATTAAAAATACTAAAAAATAATGCTCTGAATTGTTGGTCAACTACTGAAATCTGTTACAAACTCAGAAATATGTTTATATCCATTTTCAAAGAACTTTTTAAAAATACGTTTTTGGACCCTCTTTTTGTCATTGACCCTGTTACTGCCATGTTTGTGCTCTTCCTCTGTTTAATTTCCCAGTGCAAAGAGAAGACCTCCAAAGTCACAGGACAAGAGTGAGCCGTATGTAAAAAAGCCTCTGAACGCCTTCATGCTCTTCATGAAGGAGCAGAGGGCAAAACTCCTGGAGAAATGTGAAGTCATAGAGTCAGCCGCTCTAGCCAAATCCCTTGGACACATTGTAAGTGTGAACGCCCTATGAATGTTTAACACTGTCAATGTGGCACAAAAACGATCCTGATTTGTTTGTTGTCGTCTGTCCACAGTGGGCATCTATGTCAAGCGAGCAGAAGGACAAGTATTTTAAACAGTCCCAGGAGGAGAGTCGTCTCCACTCATTACAGCACCCTAACTGGTCTCCCAATAACTGCTATGTGAGTCCCATCTGCTAAAATATATGACTGCATTGCTACGACAGAGCTGGTGAATGAAGGCAGTGAAAACTGTGTTGAATTGTGAAGGAGAAAAAAAGGAAGAGGATCAGGAGCCAGAACCAGAGCTGGAGTGCCACGGAGACTAGAGGTGAGACGGCTTCTCTGTGGTTTTCTGTTTGCAAAAAATTAGAATATTAATCTCACTGACTCATGTGAATGCCTTTTATGAAGTCTTACTCTCATTTTTGTGTGGGTTTGCTCTGCAGGCTTTGCATTTAAACATGGAGAAATCCCCCAACAAGCCAACAATGCGTGTGCCACCCCAGTGCAAACAGCAGCGACGGAAGGCTTCACCACACACGCAGATGTCAAGTTGTCCCCTCACACTCTCACAACTCCGAGGGAGCCACCTCAGACACACTCTGCTCTGACTTCACCTGTGTGTAACAACTATCACCTGCCTCAGATGCCTGATTCCTATTGGCCGTACTCCTCGACAAATGCGTCTGCAGAGCTGCCGCCCCTCTGGACACCTTCATCTTACTGAGCATCCTTAACTTAACCCTTAACTATTAACTCATTAAAACATTCAGTTCAGACACCTTTTCATGTTTCTCTTTACAACTAAAGTTTTAGAGTTATTCAAAGATAAACATTAAATTTTACTCATCCAAATGAAGAGTTGTAAACACTTTTTTGACATGTTCACACTTATTAACTGTTATGTGAACTTATAAACTTTCTGCTTGTTCAAAATACTCAGGAAAACCTTTTCAGACTTATAAAAATTGCTATTTTAATTTTTGATATTTTTATACATTTTATCGCATGCTTTCAAAAATATGTCAAAAGTTCAGTTTCACAGTTAAAGTTCAGTAAACAAAATGTAATTGATTTTAGCGTCCTAGCTCATAAAACCACAACAGATTCTGACTCCCAGCCATTGACATATCAACTTGAACTTTGTTGTAAGCTTTGTCAGAATGCAGAAATGTGTCGTACTAAACCTCACAACTGAACCTTTTCCATGACCCATTATCTTTCTTATGGTGTTTCACAAACTGTAGCTGCTCCTTGTGTGGGTTCAGATTTTGTAGTCTTTTGTTCTTTTGACTTGACTACCTGACTCCATCAATTTTATAAACTTGAGAATAACTTGTTCCTGAATTAAATAAAAAAATCTGAATTTTCACTGAGTGTCTTCTTCATACTTTTTCACTTGCGCTAAGAGCAGTCATTATAGGCTTTTTCACCCTCAAATGTTTGTCTATAACATCTTAAAAAATATATGTGTTTGGAAAAAAAATTGAAAACATTTTTTAGGCCCTAAGAAGAAAAAAAATAACCTGACACAGGCTAATATGAATTTCCACCACATGAACCATTGAGTTTAGGAGTAAATAACTTTTAAACAGGTGTCCACTGTAGTGACCACTATGCACCACAGAGTTAAAATGAGATCACTTTAACCATCTAAATTAAAACTGGATGAAATAGACAATATACATTGGAATCAAAATAAAAAAATTACATTTACACACTTAAAAATGAATGTTATAGTACTGAAATTAAGTCTTACATTTCAAAACCACCCTTGTGCAAATTGCTGGGCCAGATCATAGACTGTATAATGAGCATAGAATGTATAATTCTATATACAGTCAATGGGCCAGATTAATGAAACATGAACTTCATGCTCCGGCCGCTGGAGGCGCTGTGAGCAAACGAGGCAGAAGCTTCCTCTTCAACTTTGACCTCAGACCTGTGCACGCTGTAGTTGAAAACTCAGTGAAACAACGTGGATTGGGCAAGAATTGGGGTTTATTTCCCTAAGTTCAGCGTTTAAACGACGTGGGTCTTCAATGTTTTATTCCGCTTGAGTCGAATAACTCGACGTTTGAACGTGAGAAGGTAAATATGACGCTGTTTTATAATGTTGGTTTGTTTACCACCAAGAAGCAGCTTTAACGTGTTATTCCCATAGACTATATTGACTGTGTAATATATATTCTATATACAGTCTATGGTTATTCCCAGTTTTAATTCGCATTCATGACTTGTCAGTGATCCAGTAATTCTGTAATTATTTCAGTCTGTGATTTTGACGCAGTAATATGAGGTTACTGAAGACTAGTAACAGTGTATTTCTCTGTCCTAGATGGGGAAACCACCCAAAAAGAGGAGCCTCGCTGACAAAGTCCGCAAAACTAAAACCTCTGCTGAGATCAAAAACAACCCTTTCGAGGTGAAAATCAACAGAAAGAAGTTTGATATTCTGGGGAGGAAATCCAAGCATGATGTGGGTCTACCTGGTGTATCTCGATCCAAAGCCATCAATAAGGTAAGAGATTGAATCATGATAAAGAATTTTTTTTGGGTTCCCCATCTAATGTAACACTAAACAAACACAACCCCCTAAAATCTCTCTTTAGAAAGAGCTCCATGATAGAAAGAAACATAAAGGATCAAACTACCTTTAAAAAGAAGCGCTATTTTGATCCATGTAAGCAAATTTGATATCAATTGCAATATTCTAGGGGATGATCTTTTTTCATTCTCATTTTCAATAAGTCAAACGCATGCATTAGGAAGAAGAGAAGTTTTTTGTGTAAAATCTACAAAATAAACTCTGTTTACATATACTAGCACAACTCAAACATTACATATATCATAAAGAAGTTCAACAGTCTTTATCACTCATTTCAGAAAGTGAAACCCACATATTCTATAGACTCATTATACATAGAGTGAATTCTTCCAAGCCTTTATTTCTTGAAATGTTGATGATTATATCTTACATATAATGAAAACCCCAAATTCTGTCTTGGAAAATTAGAGTATGACATAAGGTCAGTAAAAAGGACACACAAAAATGTCAGCCCTTTGAATGGGATAATTATTCCTATGCGCTTAATACCATTTTTTCCCAATTGAGTCGCTTATCACACGTTTTTATGCTTTTGGTACAGCTTTTGCAACCTTAAATTTATTTCAATGCCACCTCTTGTCATTTTTGCCACTTTTACCACTTACATTGTTGCTCTTGCAAAGGTATTATTCGAAACCTTGGCTCTTTTCTTGAGCAGGGTTGAGTCACACTGGTGAAGGGCATAAAACATGAACTCAGAATAATTGTATCTGCTTTTCTGACACATTCAAGGATAAAGAAATTTTGAACTTCTGTGGTTAGAATATTGCAGCAGGCCATATTGCAATTCAATCTAATTTGCAGTTAATATTCCAGCTCTACATCTAATGTTGGTGTATTGTATTGTCGTTTACCACATATTAACCACAGTTCCGTGTAATTAATTCATATAGGGGGGTAGTTTTTATGGTTTTTAGCATGACAGCCTCACAGCAGACTCCCATATTCAGACATTCAATCGGTTTATGGGTGAAATTTAACCAAAGGATAGAGCAGCATTTTTTTCAGCAAACAACTTCCAGTATTAACATTCACTGTATAACCTTTTTTTCAAGTAGAGAGAGCCTGACCTTAAAGTTACCAGATGAACTTTGCTCTTAATGTGCCTTCTTCATATTTAACATTATTCAAATATTTAAGAAACTGCTGTTTTAAAGTGAAAGCTTTAAAAGTGTAAATAGAAAAGTGAGGCTGTTTCATGTTAAACAAATCTTTCCCATTGTTGAAAAGAGTAAAATGGAGAAAAGAAAGGACTCTTTCACAGCACTGTATCTAGTGGACATGTGTCACAGCTTATCATCCATCTAACACTCAGAGTAAGAAGCTGCAGGCGGGATTTTCTCAAGAGGACTGAGGACTTTACAAAGACAGAAAACTGACGCGTTAAACTGAGGATGAAAGTGTAGACTGCACACTTTTTTGTGAAAAAAAAAATCTGCTTTGTGTGTATTTGGCTGTATCAATTATCGTAATACCTTTGATTTCTGATCTGCAGAGGAAGGAAACCCTCCTGAAGGAGTACAAACAGAAGAACAAGTCCAACAAACTGATCGACCGGCGTTTTGGAGAGTATGACACAAAGATGGCTCCAGAAGAGAAAATCCTCAAGAGGTTTGCAATGGAGAGACAGGTGAGTGAGGTCATCGAGGAAAGCAAATTGAACATTTTTTGTGCTATTATTTCATTTAGTATATGTTGGTTGGAAGTTTGGATACTTCCCAATTCAAACACCATTTGGACAAAGCCTCCTTTAATGGAAGCAACATCCTTTTTTCTCACTTAGTTTCCTAAATTCTCAGTGGCTTTCTCTTTCAGCGTGTCCACGATAAGAAGGATGTGTACAACCTGAACGAAGAGGAGGAGCTAACTCACTACGGACAGTCGCTGGCAGAAATGGAGAAGTTTAACGACCTGGTGAACAGTGACGATGAGACAGAAGAGAAAGGCCTTCTGTCAGGTCTGTACTGACTGTTATTTTCACGTCTTGTGGAAAACCCTCTGTGTGCTCTTTCTGTCATTACTCAGTATGAAAACTTGAATTTTTCTTGTTCTACATTTAGCTGAGCTGACTGCCTCCCACTTCGGAGGAGGAGGAGGCCTACTCAAGAAGAAAACAGGCGATCAGCAGGAGGAGGAAGGAAGCCAGAGGGCCAAATCCAGACAGGAGCTCATCGAGGAGCTCATCCAGAAGTCCAAACTGGAAAAGGTGAGTGCGAAAAAACAAAACAATGTGAATTAATTTGGTTTTGTGGCAACATTTTTCATCAATTTACTTTCTCCTTTGTGTGCGCCAGATAAAAACTTAGGGCTGAACAATTTGAAAAAATGATCTGATTGTGATTGTTTTTCCCTGTATTGCAATTTATTGTGCAATTATCTTAAGGTTCCCCATCTTATGAGTCTTTGAGATCAATTGTGATATTGGAGGGGATGATTTTTAAAAATTATTATTATTATTCCCATTTTGCATAAGAAAAACACCTACATGAGGGAGAAAAGAAAGGATGCTTTTTAAAAACATATCTAAAATGGTTGAATATCAATATCAATTAGAATATCATGAAAAAGTAAGTTAAATATTTTTAAGCACCTATTCCAAAAAGTGAAACGAACATGTTATATAGACCCATTATACATAGTGTGTGAATCGTTCCAAGCTTTGTGTTTTGAAATGTTGGTGATTATGGCTTCCAGATAATGAAAACCAAAAACTTAGTCTCAGAAAGTTAAAATAAAATGATGATATTTTTAACAGGCTTATGAAAAGTTTGGCTACTTTCTTACCATTTTTCAAGTTTTCTCCCAATTTTGCCCCTTTTCATACATTTTTGACCATTTCTGCCACCTTAAACTTATGTGTTAGGCTACTTCTTGCTGTTTTTGCCTCTTTCACCACATAAATTGCTTCTCTTACAAAGGCTTTTTTCAAAACTTTGGCTTTTTTTGGGATTAAGTTTAGGGTTGGAGAGTATCAAACATTTACAGCAAAAAGTTTTTCATGTGGTATTCCGACACATTTGAGGTTGAAGAAATATTGCACTGTTTGTGATTAGATTATTGCAGCAGGCCATATTGCGATTTAATCTAATATGCAATTAATTGCCTGTTCCTAGATTCATTTTCTGTTTTTAATATTCAGCGGGAGCGCCAGGTGCAGAAAGAGGAGGCACAGGAGCTGACGGAGAAGCTGGACCAGGATTGGAAGAACATCCAGGCCCTGATGGTGAAAAAAACACCAAAAGTCGATAAACCAGATGAGAAACCAAAGGTAAGTGGAGAGAAATCATTCCGCAAATGTCACTCCTTTGTGTAAAACTTATCATTCATACCTTTATCTCTGTTTTCTTTCTCTGATCTAGCCAGAAGCTTACGACATGATGGTGCGAGAGCTTGGTTTTGAGATGAAGGCCCAGCCCTCGGAGAAGATGAAAACTCCAGAGGAGCTCGCCCGGGAGGAGAAGGAGAAGCTGCAGAAACTAGAGGTGTGTGTTTGACAGTTTCTGAGCCAATGGAAATGCGTTTGTCATCATCACATGATGCATTTTAAACCCTGTGCTGCTGCCTCCAGGCTGACCGTCTGAGGAGGATGATGGGAGAGGAAGTCGCAGAGAGCACACAGGGTCAGACCCACATGTCCGCTGATGACCTCAACGACGGCTTCATCCTGGATAAAGACGACAGGGTGACTCTGTCCTATCAGGTGAGAGTGTGATGATTAATTTCAGTTTTATTCCTCTTTATTTTCTCTCAGTGCAGACTGATTGATTCAGATTTTGTCATGTGCCTAGGATGGTAAGTGGGTCACTGGAGAAGAAGATGAAGAAAATGGAGAAGAAGAAGAGGAAGGGGAGGATGGTGAAGATGAAGAGGAGGAGGAAGTTGAAGAAGAAGAAGAAGAGGAGGAGGAGGAATCAGGGAAAGAGGAAGAAGATGTAGAGGATGAGGAAGGTAGCGGTGAAGAAGAAGATGAAGAAGAGGATGGGCACTCAGACCTGGAATCAGAGCATGGAAGTGAGGACGAGGAGCAAAAACAGGGGGATGAAGACTTGAGTGCCAAACCGAGTCTGAGCAAAGAGGAGCTGAAGGCTCAGCAGGAGGCGGCTCGAGCTGAGCTGCCGTACACATTTCCAGGTGATAACTCAAAACAGAAACATGAAAGAAGTGGTTGTGGGTATGAGGGGGCAGGAGTTTTGGCCCAATTGTTGAAAAACAAAGGCTTAAATGCCCTTTAGTGAGAAAAATCACACAAAGTGCTCTCCTGGGAACCGAAACACACTCTTTAGTGCCTTTTGGGGAGCCAAAAATCTGATTTTAGTGCCTTCTTGAGAGGCAAACCACACTCACGTGCTTTCTTGAGAACGGAAATACATGTTTTTTGGTTTTTTTTTCGTTAGTCAGAACACACTCAATTGCCCTTTTGAAAGCCAAAACACAAGATGAAGCACCCTCCTGGGAGCCAAAATGTGGATGCTTAGGTTTCTTCTCGTAGGTCAAAATGGACTTATTGCCTCATGGGGGCCAAAACACAGGCTGAAGCACCTTCTTGGCAGGCAAAACACTGAATCAGTGCCTTTTTGTCAGCCAAATTCACAAGAAGTGCCCTCTCTTGAGCCAAAAGGTGCTAAAGTTCTGTCTTGGGAGCCAAAATGTGCATGTTAATACTCTCTCTGGAGCAGAAATGTTCACTTCAGTGCCCTCCTGGCTGGTTTAACACACTAAACTGCCCCTTTGGCTAATAAAAACGCAGCATACTACCCTCTTTGGAGCCAAAATTTACACTAAAGTGCCTTTTTGGCTGGCAAAGTTGCTCTTTATATGTGCCTTTTTTTGAAGAAGTTATTCACACCTGCCCTTTAAAAAGTCAGTGCTTGCCACTGTATGAAACCAGTCATTGAAAAAAAAAAAAGTTTACGTTAATCATTTCTGCTTGAATTTTCTGTTTTCTGACATCTCAGCCCCTGAAAGCTACAGCGACCTGAAAGATTTGCTTCACGGTCACAGCCCTGACAACCAGCGCATCATCGTGGCCAGGACTCAGAAATGCAACCACCCGAGTCTTTCTGTAGGCAATAAGCTGAAACTGCAGGTATGTTTCTGCTCTGCTGCTCATTTAAGAAGTTAAAGTCTCATTTCAATTCTCCTGAAACTTGCACTGATTTCCTTCTTCATTCCAGAAACTGTTTGGCTTTCTGTTGGAGTACATTGGAGAAGTGGCCACCAGGAGTCCTCCTGAACTCACCACTGTAGATAAACTCATACCGTGAGTTCACATCTCATGATGCCAACCTCCTGTTTGCAGTGTTAGGACATGAAATTGATTCTTTTCTTCTTTCTTGCTGTAGAGAGCTGTCCGCTTTGTGTCAGATGTTCCCAGATGCTGCCTGCAAGGCCATGCAGACAATTATTGGAGACGCCGCTCACAGCATGGAGGAGGCGGTTGAAGTCAAAGGCCATGATGTTTTTCCAACGCTCGACATGGTAAGAGTAATGTGTATTTTTGTGTAACCCGCGAGGCAAAACTGAGGGCAAAAAGTCCACAATATGGACTTATACAAGCATATATTCCATCATCACACTTATGAAAGGCCTGTTCCTCAATTGTCTCTTGATACTAGATAATAAGTGGCATTTTTCTGCAGTGTCACTCGAGTAAACTGCAGCAAATTCTGCTTCTGGACAAGGAAAATGTTCTCCATTATGGGGCAACATGGGCAAAATATGTCTGGATGTTTTTATGGTAGGATCAGGATCCAGATTTTATCAGGGTTGTTTTTCATAGTTAGACTTTTTGACCTTTAGACAACATTTTTAGCCCCAAGTATTTCTTGTCCTGACTTATTTTTATGCACTGCTTTTTCATAACTTAAATCTAGACTTGTGTCCTCTACTATGTTTTTCATCCTCACATTTTCACGTTATGATAAAAACATTCATTCAAATACATCAGCTGTGAGAGTTCTTGAGTTTCTGCTGAATGAGCTTTGCATTTACAGGAAATGTTTATTTTTGTCTTCAAAGCTTGTTTATCTGAAGGTGACAGCTTTGCTGTTTCCTACCTCGGATTTCCGACACCCTGTGACCACTCCAGCTCTGCTGTACATCAGCCAGGCTCTCACTAAGGTACTCACTGTTCTCACAGGCTTCATCACATGTGCTGTCAGAGATGTTTTTGTTTTGTTTTGACATTTTTTTGCCTGTCACTTCCTTGTTATGACCACCTTTTGTGTTTTTTTCTGATTAAATCCAGGCCTAATTCTACTCACCAGTAATCCTATTTTTTGTGCTTTTTCAAATACCCATAATAAACTCTCTCCTTTATTTATTGTAACCCCACATTACAGCAGATGAATCATAAACTTTCATCTTTTCCCCCTCTTTTAAGTGAAAATATGACTCTTAAAAAAACTGATCCCACTGAAAACATTGACCTTGTGGTTTACAACTATTGATTTTCTGTGACTTTAACACACCGTTTTGTTTTTTTGTCCCTGATTTAGTGTCCAGTGAGGTCATTACAGGACTTAACATCAGGTTTAGTGCTGTGCTGTCTCGCAGTGGAGTATGTCTCCTTTTCAAAGCGCTTCCTGCCTGAGCTCATCAACTTTTTGGCTGGGACACTTCACCTCGCCGTACAGGACAAGACATCTTTAGGTAGCTGCTCATGTGTCATCCCTGTGTTGTTTTTTTTTCCTGTTGGTTATTTTTACTGTGTTTCTTAATGTGAACCAGATCTGATGGTATCAGTTGTTGTGTTGCAGTTTACAGCGTTGTTCCACCCTTCAGGCAGTCAGGGAAGTGCAGTGATCTGCTGCTGCTGTCAGACTCAGAGTCGAGTCAGAGCTGGAGCAAGAAGAGCCTTCCACTGTCGGCCACCAAACAGCTCGTGCTAAAAAACGACCTCGACAGAGATCACCACAGGTAAAGAAATAAGGAACGCCTCAGACAAAATATTGATTGTATGACCTGTACAATTGATATTGGGTAGGGATGGAACGATTACTGGCCCAGGTTACTGTTGGCGCCGATATTTACATTTTGATCTCTAATAATTTTTATCATCTGTGCAGACAAAAGTGAAAGTTTCTTATTGTTGCTTTATTTCATACCAATAATTGCATATTAGATGTTTGAAAGACATTATGAACAATGACTTTGCGCCTCTGCTCTGTGGAGTTACCCTGGGTTCAGTCCTTGGACCAGTTCTTTTCTTCCCATACAAGCTGAAGGTGTTTTCAGCTATTTTTACAATGTATCATATCACCTTTATGCACCTCAGGAGAGTATTTAAAAGTCACACCAGGGGAGTTTAGAACTTTTGCTAAATAGTTTTCTGTCAGGGTCATGAGAAAAGGGTGTTCAATTTTCAATTTTGGCACTCATGGTATTTCTAAACCACACATCTAGTGACCACTGGCACAGTTTTATTCCAACATTTTCTTATCAGGTCTGCAAAAACAAAGTGAGACACATAGAAGTCCTTCCAGGGGGTGATAGAGGGAAAGTGTCCCACCATAGTCAACCGTCTTCACAGTGTCCCAGTGACTTTGCTGTTCTTCATACTTCTCATAGAGCTTTCAAACACTGAAGCAAAATGCTTCGCAAAATATCACAGTAAGCTTTGTTTACACACAGCTGACCCTCAGAGACATGGCATTCAGAAACAACAGATCCCGCAATCCTTTAATTGGCCATTCAGAGCCGAATCGGTGACAGTATAATGCAATAACAGCAGAGAACACGAGCACGGTGACACTTATAGGGACAGTGGGAAGAGAGGGGGGAGTTACAGAGTGAGAAAAACCTTTTGTCTTCACACTGCTTCTTGAGCTCATGTGCTACAAAATTAAACCACAAAAATGAAGAGGGAGAGAGATGAAGAGCGGCTCTTCATGGATAAAGCTGTGACACAATCAAAGCAGAAAACATGCACCTTAAAATCTCTCAAAAGAAGAAATGGTATGAGAATAATTAGAGCGCTGTACAGACACAGGCCTAGTTCATGTAATGTTATTATTATTACTGTCAGCACAGTGTGGGTCTGAAAACCTAATAAAAGACATCAGACTGTGTTTACCTGTACAGACTGTACGTCTCAGAGCTGATAAATCCACTCGTGTGATCGGGATGAGCCTCAGTGTGGTTTCACACAGCAGCTGGTGTGTGGGCACGTCGTGAAGCTCACAAACCGGCTTCAGCTGAACATGATTGTGGACAGAATATACGTTTGAATTTGAGCTGAAATGATTACTCATGACATGTTTTCCATCATATGAAGGAGGAACCAAACATATCTATTGTGACAAAGATGCTGAGATGTTTCTTCGTCTGTTCTCAGGTTAACGTGTGTGTCTACCTGTCTGGACCTGGTGAAGCGGTGCTGCCTGCTCTACAAAGACCTCTTATCCTTCAGTCATATCTTCCAGCCAATCAGATCGCTGCTTTCCAAACACCTCTTAGCACAGACATTACCAGAGCCTCTACAGGTTGGTGCTTACAAGGGTGGAAGGATTAGCAAAAATAATCTATTTGCAATTATTTTTCACTATATTACATATGCAAGTTATTGTGCCATTATTTTCAAGTTCCCCATCTTATGTGTCATTGATTTTAATATTCTCATTTTGATAAGAAAAACATCCATTATTCCACAAAAAACTCTGTTTGCATGTACAGGTGTATCTAAAAAAATTAAGAAACACTTGACTTTACAGGTCTGCAAATTTCATTGTAAATAGATAATTAAATAAACTTTCTTTGAATTTATTTGAATTCTCCCCAAATGTCACCAAAAATTATAACATCATGAAAAAGTTCAAAATTCCTTGTCACTGGTTTCAGAAAGTGAAATCCAGATATTATACTAACTCATTACACATAGTGTGAATTATTTCAAGCCCTTAGTTCTTAAAAGGTTAATGTTTATGGCTTACAGATAATGGAAACCCAAAGTTCAATGACTTGGAAAAGAAAAATATCGCATAAGATCTATAAAAAGGGAAATTTTGAAAACTGTTGCGTCCTTCTAGCTATTTTCCAAGTTTTTCCCCCCAATTTTTGCAGCTTTTTGACTGTTTTTGCAACCTTAATCTGTTTTTAGTGCTATTTCCTGCAGTTTTTGCCACTTTTCACCTTAAGATACGCTAGTTTTAAAAAATTTGGCTCTTGGGGCGCAGATGGCCTAGTGGATATGGCCGCGCACCAGGAGGCTTGCCCTCGAGCGGGTGGCCCGGGTTCGATTCCTGCCTGTGGCCTGTTTCCCGCATGTCACTCCCCACTCTCTCACCCCATTTCCTGCTCTATCCACTGTCCTCCCCTATCTGATTAAAGGCAGAAAAGCCCAAAAAAATATCTTTAAAAAAAAAAAAAAATTGGCTCTTTTTAGTTAAGAAGGGTCAAGTAACTCTGGGGTACAGTATAACATATCTGGAAAAAAAGGTCTGGTATTCTTCCATATTGTGGGTTAAAGTGATATTGTCAGAATATTGCAGCAGGTGATATTACAATTTAATCTAATTTGCACTTAATTGCCAAGCCTCAGTGCCAACACACTTTGAACACACACTCTCTCTCTCTCTTTTATTTATTTATTTACTCCTCTTCACTCTCACACACCCTGTTGTGTTTCAGGAGCTTCACAGTGAGATCTTAGAGATCATCAGCAGAGCTCCTGTGGCTCACAACCCGCTGGTTCTGGAGAAGAAGAAGCCCATTCCTCTCAAGCTGCTCACACCTAAGATCGTTGAAGTGTAAGATCCAGTACTTCATCCAGCGTTCAGAGAAGTTTGTCCAAATCATGTGAAAACAGATCACAAGAAAAATCTCTCCTCCTCTCTCCTCAGGTTGGACTACGGGAAGAAGCGAGGCAGCACCAGAGAAGAGAAGGAGAAGGAACGACTGAAGCACAAGTACAAGAAAGAGTTCAAGGGTGCTCTGAGGGAGATCAGGAAGGATACGCGCTTCCTGGCCCGAGAGAAACTCAGCGAAGTGATGAGCAGGTGAGGATCACAAACTGAAGAGTGTCTCTGAGGATCGTTGTCATTTTTGAGCGACTTTAACTTTGTGTGCTTGGTGTTTCAGGGATGCAGAGAGAAAGAGGAAAGTGAGGGAGCTCTTTGGCAGTTTAGCCACTCAGGAGGGAGAGTGGAAAGCTCTGAAGAGGAAGAAGAGGAAGTGAAGTACAAAATCTTTTGTCAAATGGACTTCTCCTGTCCAGAAGTGGATAACTATTCTACCAAGAACTGTTTCTCTTTGATCACATATCTCAAATATCCCAATGTTGGTGCTTGATGTGATGATCTGGATGCTATTATTTTTTTTGCAATAGTTTTTCTTTGAACTAAAAAAATGTTTAAAAAATCTGCTTCTACTCTCATTTCCCATCATTCATCAAAAAAAATTTAACATTCATAAATTTAAGCCTAGTTAAATTAGGTCTGATCACTGTCCTAATGATTAAATAGTCTCTTGGAAAAACTTTATGATAAAGGAAGGAAAAGTAGAGCATCTACACACACACAGTTTCTATGTAAATACACACAAATGACCAGGGGTGGGACAAATGATCAATATGCCGATACATTTTCATACTTTGATTGTCACAGAGGTCAAGTTTAGAACTATAAGAAAATATAATTTTGAAGTTGTAAATGGATGCATAGTGAGCAATAAAGAAACACAGAGGTTGTAGGATTCTGGGTAAATAAAAATGAAACACTTTTCAGTAAATGTTGATGTGTTCGGTGGTCTCAATGTAAATGGAGCAGAACTGTCAGTCTAAGAAAAGATGCAGGAAGAGCTGGCTGCAAGGACAGACCTGAGTTTGTGTACACTTTATACACACACGAACACACAGAGAATCTATGTAATCTGCTGCTGGACGGCTGAGTGCAGCACAAGGCCAACATACTTGACTGTTAGACAATGTGTCCATAAAGTCTCTTTACAATTGAAGACATTTATTACAAAAGCAAATTCACAAACCTGAAAGTGAATTTCTTTCATACTTAGTTCTGTAGTTTTGCAGAGTTTAATTTTGTTAATAAATGATGACACACATTGTGCCTTTTTCTGAGGAGTGGCCATTTTTTTGGGGGTTCATTTAACAACCTTTTTCATTAACATGATATGTGAAATGAACAAATTCAATGTAATTAAAAACTTGGATAACTACTGAGTAAATAGAAAAATTCTCATTCAGATGTCTCATTAATTGCCTTTTTTGGTATATTTTTTAAGTTGTAAAGAGACTTTGTGGACACCCTGTATACTGTTCACTATATGTTTGATGAGCATTGTCTCAAAATCTCTGCAACAAAAAGAAAAAAGCTCTCGATGAAAAAATATATCATCTAAAAATCATTTCTATATGCCCCCTCACAACTTCTGTCCTGATGAAAACAAAAGTTTGACAGTCTATTTATAGCATCTCACCTTCAATTTTGTTCTGCAATTTCGTTTTTTGTTTCTCATTCTGATTTTCTTTCATAGCCAAAGTGATTCAAATTCAGTCACTATTGTCATCACAACTCATTTTTTGCGTTCAGTCATTTTTTTGTTTGTTTTGCCCTCAAGGCTAGTCCTAGTTTCTTTATTTTTTAAAGGTTTGAATGAATGTTGTGTTCATGAAGCATTTGTGTAAAATAAGAGTGAGTGGAGTTGTTGCTGCAGTGAAAGGTTTAGAGAGAAACAAGTGTGTGCTGAATCACTCCTGATCAAAATCTGAAGACCAGTGGAAAATTTGTGCAAATGTTTATTTTGTACTGTTGGATCTCAGCTGAGTTTGAAAATGCAAAAAGAAAAATTGGCATAAAAAACTAAGCAAGTAACTTACTGAAAGCATTTAAACTGAAAAAAGCTGTGTCATGGAGGACATTCACTGTCTGGAACTGACGTTTGTAAACTTCCCTCTCCTTCCATTATTAAATGTTCCCAATGTGATTTAAATCAGGGAACACAAAGATGTTCCAAACGAGTGAGATTATTCCTCTGGAAGGAGAAATGCTTTATCAGGTGGCCATTGTGAACTGCAGCGTTGTCCTGTTGAAAAAGCCAGACATGACATAGAACAGGGTCCTCAGTCATGAAGGATGCTTCCTGCAACATCTCCACATAGCGAGCTGCCATTTGACACCCCATCAGGACAGTCAAGATTCAACTTTTTCTCGTCAGAGAATAAATCTCGCTTCCACCTTTCAATGCGCGATGTTTACTGCTTTTTGTCAAAGTCCAAACAGGAAACTTGGAGGAAGGAGACGAAGCCTTTGAAGAAGTTTTTTGTTTTTGAAGCCCTTCTCTCTCAGACGCCGTCAGCACCAGTAACTGCCTCATTTTGGGTCCAGAGCTGTATCGTGTCTGGATGTACAGCCATCTCTGAAATGTTATTGGGTCTACCATTTGACCTTTTTGTCCCATAACCTGCAGGATATTTGAAGAAATTCACAACTGTCCCCCTGCGTCCGACCCCAGCAGTGATGGCACTTTGCAAGAGGGCTTGTTTATGCTGCTCAACGTTCAAAGAGAGAAAGCATTTTAACCTTCGTCCTCAGGAGGTCATGACAGTGTGAATACCTGACAGAAAATGACATTAAATCCACATTTTTGTTCAGATTTGATCTTTTAAAAGCTGTGGTCTTAAACTTTTGATCAGCTGATGAATACAAAGGTTTTTTTGCTTTGACTTTTGTTTCAATAAATTGCTTTCTCATTTTTGTTTGTCTCATTCTTGTTTCTTCTTTTTGAGTTTTGAAGCTCTACTTCAAACCTTTTTAAGCTCCGACAGTACAGCATGTGAATTAGTGCAATTTTTCAAGTGGTCTTAAGGTTTTGATCAGGAGTGTATTTCAAGAAATGATGACATTTCTACTTGTCTAATTTCTATATGTTTTCAATAAAACAGATAAAACACTTAAAGCATTGACACACTGTCAACATTATTTATTTAACACTTAACTCCAAATAAATTCATATCATGGCAGTAAAGCTGCTCAGTTTTACATGCTCTTGATTTCAAAAGTCCATTCATTGTGATACACATCTGTTATAGCACAACCTGGTTACACTATGAATGCACACATAGCTCAGCACTTTAAGATCCGTCAATAAAGTAGTGACATCGTACAGACAAAAATAGAGGATATAATTACGCTTCTGTTTCAGACCGATCACTGTAAGTTCATTTCTATATAGAGACACTTTGGTGTTTAAAGTGGAATATCTTATCGTATATTTCCATGTTTGAGTTATTGACATCATCACACAGTATAAGTTTTAACACTCACACTCACTCCATGACCAGGTGGCGTTCTCAGTGGAAGGGAAACACTGTAAATGACAGCTGGTCGCACACACACACACACACACACACACACACACACCGCACACTTGAGATCCCTCAGAGGGAATCATGTGTAAATGTCCTCACACACACATACACACTCACTTACACAACATCTCTCTTTATCTACAACATTTACACACACTGCCGTACATATGTCACAACACACACACACAAAGACACAGACACGGACTCCATAAAAGGACCAAAACGAGGCACGACGGGACTTGGCAGAGCGACATGGAATGTTTAGGTCGTTGATCGTCTTTGATTATGAAGCTCTTGATCCGTTCAGTTATCAGAATCCTCCTAGGAGAGACAAGAGAGAAGAGGGGGTGATTAATCCATCTCTTTTGATTTACATGATGTTAAGGTAAGATAAGATAGTACTTTATTGATCCCCACAGGGAAATTCAGATGTTACAGCAGCCAGAATAAATACAACAGCCAGAATAAGAATAGGAACAACCAGGAGAAGCCTGAGAATTTACAACAAATAAATATACAAGTGTTAAAAATCAAGATATATTAAGTGTTACAAAATATATAAAACGTTCTGCACAGCTGACCCTAGAGTCAGTTGGACACTTTTATTGCTCACCTCTATTATTTATATGGCACCTTAGAGTCTGCACTGATTGCTTTTTGGAAAGTTTGCAATATTTGTCTTCAACAACTCAGAACAGTTTTTTTTCTTTCTCTTCTCTTTTAGTTAATAGGTTTGTATTTTGGTTGACGTAAAATTTTATAATTTATCCATGCACGTGTTATGCATATCGCCTTTTTGACGTCCATTTTCTTTTCTTAATTGAATTTAATGTCTTGTATGTCTTTGTAACTTACTACTTGATACTGTGAATTTCCCTCGGGATCAATAAAGTATCTATCTATCTATCTATCTATCTATCTATCTATCTATCTATCTATCTATCTATCTATCTATCTATATAGAAAGAGAGAGAGAGTGATAGATAGATTTATAGATAGATAGCTAGATAGATAGATAGATAGATAGATAGATAGATAGATAGATAGATAGATAGATAGAAGTGTAGAAATTGCTACAGTGGTTTTGAATTGACAGTCAATTGAGTAGCGATTCAGCATTGAGAGTATTAAATAAATATGGGTATAAATATATAAATATGGGGGTAAGTAAACGTGTCTGTAGGTTGTGGTAAACAGGTAAACAATAAGAGTAAGATCTAAAGAGTCAGATTGAATAGATATTAAAGAGCATATTGCAGGTTAGGGTTTTTTATTTTTTTTTTTTACTATTTTACTTTTTACTTTTGAAATACTTAGCGACAAAAAGGCACAAATTTAGAGGATTAAGTGGCTGTTTTCAGTGCATATGTTCTTAATCTCTAGTTTCAACACCGCGTCATTTGACGTCACTAAGGGGACGGACGTTCTCATCCAACGTGTTTGATAGGAGAGTAAATGAGAGCGGGTGTTTCGAGTTGTTTTTAATTTAATTCGATCGTGCATTGAGATGGTTCAATATTGCATTCTTACGCCGGATGCTAAAATAACAACTTTGCAGGAAATCGAGTCGAAGGAGGAAAGAGTTAGCTTTCCTGCTCGGGTTCGTTTTGTGCAGGTGAAGAAATGGGACTTTATTTCTTCATGGGACACAGAAAAAAAGCGATCTTCTGTGGTGGCATGAGGATTATGTTCCTGGTGAGATGATGGAGTAAAGGACCGGGTGATATGATGGAGGTGAGGTCCCAGACAGAGACAGCAGCCACAGTCCGGCTCCACGTGTCAGATGTAAACAAGGATTTGTGTGACATTCATTCCAACAGGAACCTCATCCGAGTAAGTCTTGATTTCTGTTTTCTAACCCTGGATTATTGGGTATACGAATGAGTGGGTTATTTTGTAGACACCTCTGATCATTCATTAAAAAACTTGAGAATTAGGACTAATTTCATCAAACACAGCAAAAGTTATAAGGGGATACAAATTATTTCAGCTCTTGACAATGCACCTGACAGAAAATGTATCCCCCCTCTATAATCCCCAGGTGAATTGCAAACATCATGTATTTTTTTTTATTCAACCTTTATTTTACGAGGAGTTTACCTGTTGAGATAAAAAAAAATCTCTTTTACAAGGAAGTCCTGGCACATAAAAACAATAACAAGAATTAAGTCAATAAAATGATAATAAAACAATTCCTTAGTTTATCCACCACCTAACCATTAAAACACGTACAAACAGCAATTAAATGTGTCTTGATTCTAGTTTTAAAATCTGTTAAAATTGTAAGTTTCTCCAGCTTTAAGTATTCCTGCAGGTTCAGCCAAGATGCTGAAGCAAAAACATTAAAAGCATTCTTACTAAACACTGTTCAAGGAGTTTATATGTTGTTTATTTTGTTGACATTTCAAAATAAACCACAAGATGGTTTCACGTCACTTGGGGGATTATAGAGTGGGGATACATTTTCTGGCAAGTGCGGTGTCAAGTGCTGAAATAATTTGTATCCCCTCTGACTTTTGCTGTGTTAGATGAAATAAGTCCCTACTGCCAAGATTTCTCATAGATGGTCAGAAATATCTACAGAATAAACTACATGATGCTATCACATCACTTTGCTATTGTGAAGGGGGATACATTTTCTGGCAGGCACAGTGATCTGGCAGTGACTGGTCTGGTAAATATGGCTCATATAAAGTCAAAATACTTTTTTTTTCTTTTTTTAATAAAAAAAAGGGACACAAAAACTTGCTTAGATTTTTTTTTTTTGCAGTGCATTGTTTAGTAGCTGGCTTCATTTAGCACTTCTCACAGCCTGGTGCTCTGAAACATATCAGTATCATGTAATTTTAATGAATTCTGGTTATGTCCTACCAGTGCTCATCTACCAAGCAGAGTAAGCGTAACCTGGCTCTTCATGTTATTGATTGACTCTCAGGTTTAAACAGACCACTGCAGTACAACTTCTGTATGTGGGTTGGAATAAACTTTTTCAAAAACAGCTTAGCTTGTGTTTTAGCCTTTAGCTCATGTTTTAGCCTGTAGCTCCCCTGTTCAGCTTTCTTCTGCTCTTCTGCCCTTTTCTCTCAAATAGTCCAGCTCCCTTGTCCACTATTATTACTGAATAAATCCAAGAAATCATTACCAGCATAGGAAAACACAGATCTTTTTTCTCGCTGATTAACTCTGTCAGCCGGTGTGGTGTTGTCACGGAGACTTTGACTTAACGATAATAAAACTATACATCTTCTTTTCCCCCTTTAGCTTAAACATTTATTGAATCTCACCTCTGTAATACTGGCGGGATCAGTATCAATCGGTGACTCTGCCAGGTTCTGTACAGGTGCAGGCTCTTCACACTGAAAACAAAAAAACAACAACTTTGTGTTACTTTGAATTCAATCGTGTTTGTCAAACATACAGTAGAAGACAGTTTTCATTTCCAAAGTTTGTGCACACACCAACTCCAAATGGAACAAGTAAAACAAAAAAACTCCAAAGTACTGGCAGCATCTCTGGTTTGTGCAAAAATAGTTGTTTTGGCAAAACCTTATTTGAACCCATCCCAGTTTAACTAAAGCTTCATGTACTTAATATTCTTCCAGCTACAGAGGGCTTCTCAAAAATACCAAATTCCTTGACCTGTTACAGTCTGAACATGTATATTTTCTCACATACTGCCAGTTTAAACCAGGATATTTACACCCCTGCCATGATTTGTTTAGAGAAATGGAGGCGTAATAAAGGGGCAAAATTATTCCTCTTCACATCGGCTGAAAGAGACAGTACAAGAGTTGTGATGGAGGATGGTCAGAAATTATGTTCAGCATCTGAGCCGACAGCAGAACAGTATATCCTGTCGGTATAAACCAGTCTGATCCTGGTATCAAGTATTGGTCTTATAAAGACTCAGACAGTTACACCAGATATCGGTGACAGAGAGAAGGTCCATAGCACGGATCTATTCTTTTCTCTTCTCTCGAGATTATGGGATAATTTAGGTGAATTGCTATCATTAGCCAGACAACTGCTGTAGCCCACATGACTGTGATCAGTGAAGCCTATTTCTGTGTTTCTTGGTGCTTTTAAAAAGTAGCAAAGACACAAAGAAAGAGAAACAGGATTCGTTTACTTGAGTCTTAAGAGCAGCTGTGGAGGGGCGTCTTGGCATCCCTTCTTCTGGCAAATTATAGCGATTAATCCCGGGATTTGATTTTTAGATTGCCAGAAAAGTAGCTCTTTTAGATATTTTTTAGCTTGAGATTGAAAGAAG